>QLPN01003848.1:0-53220 GCA_003314395.1 Albatrellus ellisii
GCTCCAGGTACTATATAAGACTTATCTTTTTCCTTTTATCTTTCTTTTATTTATTATAACATTCACTTGCTAAGGACTATTACTATACAATTAGCAAGGACTCTCCCTTTTTCGCTCTTATTTACCTTTGTTTATCTCTAGTTCATTTCGCGCTTGTGGCTGAGTCACTTATATCACATGAACAGTTACTTACTGCGCTTTACTGCGCTTTAACAGTTACTTACTGCGCTTTACTGCGCTTTATCATTTACTTACTGCGCTTTACTGCGTAAACCGTACTATAATTAGGTCACTAGTCTTGTATAAATAGTTGACAAACTGGCATTCTTAAAACCCCAGTCTTGTCAATTTCGCAATCTAGGGAATCTCCTTATACTGCGCTTGATTTAAACTCGTTAAAACTCTCGCTTCACTCTTTTGTTACTAAAGTCTAAGAACTCAACGAACTACTAAGACTTCTTACACTAAGTCAAAACTGGATCCTCGTATCGTTATTGGTGGAATCGTCCTCGTAACTATATCGTTAATCCCACTCTTCATCGTCATTCGGAATCTCTATTACGTTCATCAAATCAACATCCAAACCTTGGTTACCAGGAGTAACATATTAGACCTTCCCTAAGACCGTCCAATAGGTCGCTCTTAGCACCAGTTGCCCACATTGTCTTGAGTGGACATGGGCAGCAGGAAAGCTGCCATGCTGTGCTGGTACAGCAGTGGCATGGGCACATATGCAAGTGCAGGTGGGTAAGCAAGGGGTAGCACAGGCCTGTGTGGCCTTGTGCACTGTGCAGTTGCCAGTGTTTGTCTCCAGAGGCTCAGAGCCAGTGCTGGATGACACCTTTTGCACTGGGTGCAGAGCAGTGACTGGGTGCCCCTGGCACATGGGGGGCAGGAGCTTGCCAGCACAGCACAACTCCCAAATGATGTAGAGCACAGTTTCAGAAATGGCAATGATACTCATAGTGAGCAGTGCAAAAAGGACCTCCTGCAGGGCATCAAGACAATAGTGTCAGTTAGGCATGTGTGGGAGTTCATTGTGGGATGTTGATTGGTGTTTGAGCAAGGATATGCTCACAAAATGAAAATGATGGTGATGCTTGTGGTGGTGGTAATGATGGAGGCAGTGATGATGGTGGGAGTGGTGGAGGTGGGAGAGGACAGAAAAGAACACTTCATATGTACCCATTCATCACACCAGCTGGTATGCTGTGCTGCCTGTGCCCCCAATGCTCAACAGCACATTCAACACAGCAATTACTGTGTGGCAGTCACTCATGGCAAGTTGTGCTTCTTGTGTAGGGTCCACAGACAGTGGGGGGGGCAGGGAACTTGTGGTTGGGCAATGTGCATATGCCAGCAAGGAGTGTGATCATGGTGTATGCTTGGGGGTCAAGGGGGGGCTCATGTGCAAGGAGTGACTGGCACCCACCTGGGGAGTGAGACCATTTTGAGATGGTGAGGAGGAGGGTGTAGGGAAAGGGTATGGGGGTGCTTGCATCAGGAGTGGTGGAAGTTGGGGGGGAGGCAAGGAAAGGAGAGAGCTGGTCAGCACAGCCTCATGCACTGTGCAGTTGCCAGCTGGCACCTCAGCTACACAGTGCCTGTTGGGTGTGAGTTGTAAGATTCTCTAGACACTAAGGTAGGAAGAGTTAGTAGTTAAGAGTGATATACACAATGGCACAATGTGACTGGGGTGTCAGGCTGCTATTATTTGCCCTATTTTTCTCTTCATTTTTCTCTATTTTCTTACAGCTATATCATCATAGATCTTACAATCGCTCCTGATCTATCAAAGCGATTCCCACAGTCACATACTCTTTCTCTTCGTCTTTATCAGCCAATAATGCATATGTCATCCAATCTCCAATCGGCCCATTCTATCTTTAGTTATGACTTCTTTCCTCACACTTACTGTGCATGCTCACTAATCCTTCTCACACCTGCTGTGGAGTATCACCAATCACTCTCACAGTTGCTGTGGAGCCTCAGTCAGCACTGATGCATCCCCTCTATTATTAGATATGATGTCATTACTCCACTTTCTCATTCTCCAGCCCTATACTGTACTGCATGGTCTGTGCACACTCTAGGGTACTATATATACATAGGATTCCTAGCAGTTTATTCCCCAGTTCTGATCATCTGGGATATCCACTAGGTACAGTACTCCTCTCTCCTCTTATTTACTATATGCTAATACATCTGGGATATCCACTAGCCTAAGTGTGATTGTCCTTTTGTTTTTAGTATTGTTCAGTTGTTCAGCTTTGGCTTTGCATCAGCCTCACATGGGGTGATCAAAGGGAATGTGACCTGGGCAACAAATGGGCAATATGATGAGATAAGGAGAATGCAATGGAACACAAGGGAGAATGCAATAGGGAATGCAACACAATGGAGACTAGATGCAATGCAATGCAATGCAATGCAACACAACACAATGCAATGCAACACAATGCAATAATAGATGTGACCTATGAGGAATGTGCACTTTCTTGATAGTGAGATACACAGAGGGAAGATCAGAACATGCTTTTTTGCAAATGGACTTGGATGGGGAGGAGAGGTCAAATTGTGGGTGGGGGAAATCTATTTCTTCAGATGATGCACCATTTAAATACAAGTCTAGCTCCAAGGCTGGAGCACAACAAAACAAAACAGAAATTTTACAATGTAGGGTTGATCATAGGGATATTTGCAATGAGGTGGAGTCTGGATGTGAACAATTAAAGTATCATGCTATACAGATGAGCAAAATAGGAAAGGTGCTGATTGCACCAAATGCTGACTTCACAACTTGTGACTCCATGGACTGCATCTCAGCCTATACACCTTATCAATTCTGCTCCTTGTTGGCCAAACCCAGTCCTATAGTCCAATGTCTAAACAAATGCATGATTGATGTGGCTATGGATGATTGTCACATGCAGTGCACTTATGTCACTGTGTTCACCTAATGTTGCTGATGGACATTTTCTGGCTTTACATGCATGTGATGCTCATCAGCATGTGGTGTGCTGTTCATACAGCAGTGGCACAGGTGGTAGGAGACCACACACTGTTGACACAGCAGCAGCATGGGCACATGGGTAGGCACAGGAAAGGACATACAAGTGAACCAGCAAGCTGCCACACTGCTGGTACAGTAGCAGCATGGCAGCATGGGGGGAGGGAGCCATAGTCTGTGGGGATAGTAAATGAGTCAGCTCCTCCTGCATGCAATTTGTTTTTTCTTATACTGAAAAAGATATGCAGCCAGGCTATGCAGCACATGGTGGTGGTGAGTAGCCAACATATGCAGCATAGTCAGGTGTGATGACAATGTTGAGCAGCCAAATGCATACAGTGTGGGGGGTAGAAGCTCAGGTGTGATGAACAGCCCATAGATGCATGCAGTAAATGGCAGTGGTGAGCAGCCAGTACATGCAGCATGGGGGCAGTGAGAAGTGGTGCAAGTGGTTGTAAAAAGCCAGGATGTGCTGCTGGCATGCTGTGCCACACTGCCATGCACATGCCACATTGCTGCATGCATGCTGCATGCAGCACACCACACCAGGGGATGACTTTTTGTAGTGCCAATATCTCAACCACATGTTGACCTCCTCACACACCATTTTTCCCTAATATGGGACTGCTTACCAATCATAGTCCCATTATTATCTACTTGTCTACTTGTCTACTTATCTACTTATCTACTTAAGAATGAGAATGGGAGGATGATTGGTAAGCAGTCCCATATTAGGGAAAGATGGTGTGTGAGGAGGTTGACATGTGGTTGAGATATCAGTGCTACAAAAAGTCATCCCCTGGTGTGTGTCAGACATGTTGTGCCCTCTCATGTCTTTATCCCTTTTACTTTACTTTACTTTTATGTTTCCTTTGATTAGATAATATTATCTTTCTTTGTCATTATCTTATCTTATCTTATATCACTTACTGTTACTTTGTGCTAGGCCCTTCTGGCTAGGCCTAGGTCTATGGATGCTGTACATCCTCTTATCATAGACACTGTGGTATTGTACTTACTGTCCTGCCCTAGAGTACTGTGCTATGGTCCATACATGGTTCCCTTTAGTATAAGTAGTTCAGTAGTATAGCTGAATATACCCAGCTTGATATGGCTGGATTTCCTCTTCTATTGGTGTGATCCTTTAGTTGAGTGCACCCAGTCCCACAATAGTGGTAATATGCAGACTCTGGTCTCATAGTGTGGCATGCTGCACATGGCAATGCAACATGCACATGACAGTGTGGCACAGCATGCCAGCAGTGTATCCTGGCTTTTTTACAACCACTTGTGCTGCTTCTCACTACCCCCATGCTGCACGTACTGGCTGCTCACCACTGCCATGCATCTATGGGCTGCTCATCACACCTGAGCTTCTACCCCCACACTGTATGCATTTGGCTGCTCACCACTGCCATGTGCTGCATAGCCTGGCTGCTTATTATAAGAAAAAACAGATTGCATGCAGGAGCTGACTTATGTGCCATCCCCACAGAATATGACCCCATCTGATGCTGCCACTGTACCAGTGCCCATGTCCACTCAAGATGACATGGGCAATTGGTACATCTATCCTCCTGTGCCCACCTGCATGCCCACACCACTGCTGTGTCAACAGTGTGCAGCCCCCCTACTCATCCATGCCACCACAGTACAAGCAGTGTGTGGCCACTACCTGCCCATCTGCACCACTGCTGTGCCAATACAGCATGGCATGTGGAGGAGAATGACCATGTGCTCAAGGTGATCCAGTTGTACAATCTCACAGGTGACTTCCAAATGGTGACTGCATGCCCCATGCAGTCCAACACTGTTGGTGAGAAGGGTAAGCCTGTCAGACACACTGCCACAGAGATCATGTGCCACTACAAACACATAAATTGTGCAGTTGGCCATGTGCACAATGCTGTGGTGTGCCTGTTGTGCATCCATGAGGCAATGAGCATCAAGTCAGAGGGTGGAATGGACATTGCACTCAATGTAAGTGTTTTGTTTTGTTGAGGAGGGTGAGCTTGCTGATGAGCACCACATGCACATAATGCCAGAAACCAACCATCAGCAGCAACAGGTGAACACAGTGACATTAATGCACTGTGTGTGACAATCATCTGCTGTCACATCAATCACCCAATTGCTTAGATGTCAGAATACAATACTGGGTTCATCCAATGAGGAGCAGGATTGATGAGCTGTATAGGCTGAGACACAGTCCATGGAGTCACAAGTCAAAAAGTCAGCATTTGGTGCAATCAGCACTTTCCCTATTTCACTCATCCATATAGCATGATACTTTAATCATTCACACCCAGACTCCACTTCATTGCAAATATCCCCATGATTGACCCTACATTGTAATTTTTCTGTTTTGTTTTGTTGTGCTCCAGCCTTGGAGCTAGACTTGTATTTAAAATGGTGCATTGTCTGTCAGAAAGAATAGATTCCCCCTGCCCACAATTAGACCTCTCTTCCCCATCCAAGCCTATTTGTGAAAAGGTGTGCTCTGATCTTCCCTCCACATATCTTACTATCAAGAAAGTGCACATTCCTTGTAGGTCACATCTATTATTGTGTTGCATTCCCCATTGCATTGTGTTGCATTGTGTTCTATACTGTGTTGTGTCTATTCTCCATTGTGTTGCATCACATTGTGATCTATATTGCATTGCACCCAGTCTCCATTGCATTGTGTTCACTATTGCATTCTCCCTTGCATCACATTGCATTCTCTTTATCTCATCATATTGCCCATTTGTTGCCTAAGTCATATCCCCTTTTATCTCCTCAGTTGCATCACACTATAGTGCATATCACTCTTAACTACTAACTCTCCCTACTTTGGTGTCTAGAGAATCTTACAACTTGCACCCCCCAGCAATTGTTGTGGTTGTGGTTGATATTCCCCTTCAGCCCAACACAGCACATATCAATGCACTGACATGCACAGATCCTGGAGTCAACAGACCTGATACTGCTGGACAGGGATGTCATGAAGATCATGTGGTGCATGAAGTTCTAAGACATGCAGGAGATGCTGTGGTGCACAACCTGCTGATGTACCTCTGCTGATGATGGACTGCATCATGGCAGTGTGCCAGAAGCTCAATATGTCCACCATGCCAGACATGGGATGGCAAATGGTACATGTCTGGCTGCATGGTGATTTGCATATTGTGAAGGATGCTGATGGACAGAATGCTGCACAATCCACAATAGAGCAGGCTCAGCATGGCAGTGGACATCCCCATATTTGTGCATATGTGCTGATTTCAGCCTCAGTGCATCTTTTCTTCATTTCATTTCATTTTCTTCACTATGTGTCTGCAGTGGGGTCACAGGGATGGCAGCAACTCAGATGGATCACTCACAGGCTCACTGGTGTTGATCAGGACATGAGTCATGCAACCTTCATGTGCTACACATCTGTGGCAGAGTCACAGGACAGCAGTGACTCAGACAAGTCATGCATGGGCTTGCTGGTGTACATGCACACTTGACATCAGTGCAGACATCAGGCATGTATCCTGCAACACCCTCCTCCCACTGCTCAACAATGTGGTCCTCCTCAAGCCCATGCCTGCACTCAGCCATGCCACACTCACACATGCCACAGCCCCTGTGGGGCCCCTCCTGCCCTATGCTGGAGGGGGCTCACTGAGTGGCACACCAGTGCAATGTTCCTGCAGGGTCCACTGCAGAACTTCAACCCACTGCACCCACCCCACATGCAACTGCCATGTGCCTTGCATGCATTGGCTTCACACTGCATCTGCCTGACATGGATGTGGAGATGGGCTTGGGCATCTGTACCTTGCAGATGCAGACCTCCATGCATTCCTCAGCTTGGGGCTCTACTTTCTATTGTACATCACCATTGTGTTCCATGCAGCTGTGCACACTCACTGTCTGTTTGGCCCCCATCATGCCACAGTGCTCAAAAATCTCAACCAGCTGCTCTCCACAGGCCAGTACCTCTGCTCTGCACAAGTAAGTCTGCCAACCCTCCCTTTTGCCCATATCCCTGCTCACTAACCTCCTTTGCATGCATGTTGTCAACACCACACCAGGCACCATGATCACCATCCTCACCAACCCCATCTGGGTTGTCAAGGTGCACATGTTCATGCCCTGCATGGATTCACCCACATGGCCTATGGGGTGTTTCCTTTATCCTTTCATTGTCTACTGAGTCTGTGTGTAGGACACAGATGCTGCACTTCTGTGCAGATGGGTTCTGCTCAATATACTGCATGGATGGTGTGTGGGGGGCTTCTGGTGCAGCACAATGCTTGCACTGGGGCTTCAAGTGCAAGCAATGCCAGCTTGTGTGGGCAAGGTGCATGTGGTTGTCCATTGATGACATGTTGGTGTGTGTCTCCTGTCTCTTTCAGCTACAAGTCACAGGGCTGACTGCATACTGTCATGCCAGTCAAACACAGTGCACACCATCATGTCTGGAAACTCTCTGGTATACACCCTCTGCCCTGCAGTTGATTGCTGGACACACTGCATACTCATGTGCTACCCCCACAGAGTGTGTGGCCCTGCAGCCATGCCATGATGTGCTGCTCACATGGCAGCAGGAGGATGTGTGTGCATACTGCCAGCTCTGACTCACCTCACACTGGCCACCAATGCTCATCCACCTCAGCCAGTGCCCCCAGCCTATCACCCCACCAGCACCTATTCCCAGTCAGGGTCCAAGCTGCACAGGCAACAGCTCACCAATGTCATGCCCAGCAGCTCCAGCACTGATTGGTATTCACTCAGTAAAATTCTTGGTCAGGGTAGTAGCCAAGAATGATCAGTACATCCCACATTCATGCCTACACACCCATTTCAGCCTCAGTATGTCTTTGCTTTTGTATTTTATTTTATTTTATTTTATTTTATTTGTTATGTATCTGCAGTTTGGTTGCAGGGACAGCAGCAACTTGGATGGATCATGCATGGGCTCACCAGTGTCAATCAGGACTGCCCACATCACTGCTGTGTCAACAGTGCATGGCCTCCTACCTGCTGGTGATGAGTATCACATGCACATAATGCTGGAAAATGACCATCAGCAATACCAGGCAAACACAGCAACATTAACACACCACATGTGACAATTATCCACTGTTGCATCAATCACCCATTTGCTTGGGCATCAGAAAACAATACTGGGTTCAGCCAACAAGGAGCAGGACTGATAGGACAAATAGGCCAAGGTGTGGTCCAGACCCACCAAAGTAACCATGGAGGCATGAGTCATGAAGTCAGCATTTGGTGCAATCAGTGCTATTCCTCTTTTGCTCATCCACTATAGTATAATACTTTATTCACTCATGTCCAGACTCCACTTCATATCAAATATCCCTATGATCAACCCTGCACTGTAAATTTTCTGTTGTGTTTTGTTGCACTTCAGCCTTGGAGCTAGACTTGTATTTAGATAGTGCATCATCAGCCAGAACCAGCAGATTTCCCCTGCCCACAATTTGACTTTTCTTCCCTGTCCAAGTCCATTTGCAAAAAAGTGCATTCTGATCTTCCCTCCACATGTCTCACTATCAAGAAAGTGTGCATTCCTCATAGATCACATCTATTATTGCATTGCATCTAGTCTCCATTGCATTGTGTTCTCTATTGTGTTCTCCCTTGCATCACATTGTGTTCTCCTTATTGCAACATATCACCCATTTGTTGCCCAAGTTGTGTGTCCTTTTGTCAACCCAGTCATGTCACACTATCATGCTTATCACTCTTAACTACTAACACTCTCTACCTTGGTATCTAGAGAATCTTACAACTCACACCCTCCAGCAATTGTTGAGGTTGTGGTTGTTATCCCCCTTCAGCCTGGCACAGCACTTATCACTGGTGCCACCACTGTACAATCAGCATGCAGCCACCACCTCCTCACCTGCATTGCTGCTGTACCAGCACAGCATGGAAACTTGCCCACCCACCCTGCATCCACTCAAGATGACATGGGCAATTAGTACATACATCTTCCTGTACCCTCCTGTGCACCCATATCACTGCTGTCTCAACAGTATGCAGCCCCCCACCCACCAGTGCTACCACTGTACTTTTTTTTTTTTGCTGCTGAGCACCTGCTCCACACCCACCCCATCCATGCCTGTGCACATGCACCACCACTGCATACATGTACCATGTGGGGCTTAAAGGACACCCACCATCCTGCCCACACTGCCATGGCAGGTCTCAACATTGCCCAACCCACTGAGCAAATTCAGTGTCCCACCTGCATGTGTATGTTGCCACTGTGTCAACAGTACATGGCTGTCCACCCACCCACACTGCCACTGTATGAACAGCATGGCCACCACATCCTCACCCATGCCACCACTGCATGGCATGCCACACATTCCTCCTGCATGCACACACTGTGCTGTGCTGATACATGCTGGCAGACAAATGTTGTGCCCTTTTTCCCTTTCTTTCATTTATCCCCAACCCACATAGGAACCCTCAACTTCCCTACAACATCACAGGTATGTATTCTGTCAACAGAACTATCAATCATATTCAACTTTGTGCCTATTGTTCATCCTTTTCTGTTTACATCTATCATTCTTTCCTTTTATTCTCTGTTGCTATATATATCTACAACTGTAATCATGTCTTATTAGCTGATAATTCAATCCAGCAAGGATTTACTTTATCTTGATGTTTTGCAAACCTCTTGGTGGGTTCTGTTCATACCATCTTTTCAAACAATAACATGTTGGGCAGAATCTTCAGGCTATGTTTTTTCTATATTGAATCATGATACTATATCCATGACTATCATTGTGCCTGCCAGTAGGCTGGGTACTTTAGCTGTACAATCATGTTGGTCTTCTATTATTATGCATCCACACTTAAATACTTTGGCAATGTTGATTACCATATTTTCTCTTTTATTTTCTGACAATCATCTCTTTCACAGGTGCAGAGTTCCTGTGTTGATGGACAGGGACATATATGAGTAGTGATCATTGTCAGTACAATGCACCTACAAAGGCTTTGCCAATAGGTATGCCTGGGCATAGGTATGAGTATGGGTATGGGTATGGGTATGGGTATGGGTTTTCATGTGTGATAACCAGTGATGATCACTAGGGATGGGGACAGGGACAGGGACAGGGATAGGACAGGGACATTGGTGAGGAATGTTGCAACTCATTTGACTATATCTGATTCAGTTAATGTTGCAATGCAATAGGTCTTTACTTTATAGCTGGAGGGGCGATTGGAATTGGTCTGTAGATAGATAATGTAATGTGTCAGCTGGAGAGATAATTGGAATGGGTCTGCAAGTTGGGGTTGGTCTGTAAATTGGATTTGGTCTGTAGATAGATAGAATATTATTTCTTTTTATTTTCTATTGCAATAAGCTATGTATACTTTCACAGATAATGCTTTATAGCTCAATGTTGCAATACAACAGGTTTTTACACTAGTAATCTATTTAAGAATGGGAGAATGGTCATTAGTTAAAAATTCCACATGGTTTTTCTCACTTACCTGACTCCACTACAATTGTGTGCGCAGCAGTGTAGCATGAGTGTCACAGTGTGCCAGTGCATCTGGCTTTTTTACAACCACTCACACTGCTGCCCCCATGCTGCATGTATACTGGCTGCTCACCACTGCCATTTATACTGCATCCATGGGCTATTCATCACACCTGGGCTTCTACCCCCACACTGCATGCATTTGGCTGCTCAACATTGTCATCTATGCAGCATGTGTTGGCTACTCATCACCACCATGTGCTGCATAGACTGGCTGCTTATCTTTTGTATTATAAGAAAAAACAGATTGCATGTAGAAGCTGACTGATTTACTATCCCCACAGACTATCTGGCCCTGCAGCCACACACCCTCCCTCCCATGCAGTTGCTATACTGGTGCCTGTGTCAACTGAAGACAACATGGGACATTGGTACATCCATTCTTCTGTGCCCATCTGCACACCCACATCACTGCTGTGTCAACAGCATGCAGCCCCCTACTCACCCACATGGCTGCAGTTCAAACAGTGTGCACCCCACCAGCACTTATTCCCAGTTGAGGTCCAAGCTGCACAAGCAACAGCTTACCACTGTCATGCCTGGCAGCTCCAGCACTGAGTGAGTGTTCACCAATCCCATGCCCAGTCAATGTGACATCACAGCAGTCAAGGTCTGTGTCTTTTATTGATATATATACCCTGTCTTCTGCAGCATTGATCCTGTACCATACACTGACATTGCTGCTAGGGTGCAAAGTCTTCTGTCAGGGCAAAGACCAGCACTTTTCTCAGTAAAATGCTTGGTCAGGGTAGTGGCAGAGAACAATGGGTATGTTCCCACATTTGTGCCTACACACCCATTTCAATAATGACTATTACTTTATGTGTCCTGCTTATTAGAAGATAGATGCTGTCTGATGCAGGATTGGTACATCCTATTTGTGAACTTGGCCAATGTCAAGCATGCTGCTGGGGCATGTGATGAGTGTCCACTTCTCTGATTCATACATCCCCCTTTATTTTCATTCTCCTTCTTACTATCCAACATCCAAGGCACACTGTGCCCATCTACACACCAACATCACCAATGTCTCAACAGTGTGCCACCCCCTATCTACCCACATGGCCACTGTTTGAACAGTGCACAGCCACTACCACCCCACCCACACTGCTGCTGTATGACCAGCATGTGGCCACCACCTGTCCACCCATGCCACTGCTGTGCCAATACAGCATGGCCACCACCTCCTCACCTGCACTGCTGCTGTACTGACAGTGGGTGGCCACCACCTGACCACCCATGCCACTGCCATGGCATGGCAGTACAGCATGGCCACCACCTCCTTGCTCATGCAGTCACTGTACCAGTGTGGTGTGGTAACTTACCTGCCCACCCTGCCTGTATCCACTCAAGATGATGTGGGTGATTGGTATGTCTGCCCTCCTGTGCCCACCTGCACACCTGTGTCCCCACTGTCTCAACAGTGCACAGCCCCCTACCCATCCATGCCACTGCTGTATGGACAGCACACAGCCACTACTGCCCTGGCCACACCACCACTGTGCCAATACATGACATGGGTACATGGGTGGGCACAGGAGAAGTGATGTACCAATTGCCTGTGTCATCTTGAGTGGATGTAGGTGGGGTGGACAGGCACATTGTTGTGCTATGCTGGTATGGTGGCAATGTGGGTGAGGAGGTCCATAATCTTGAAAATCAAAATCAAAATTACCATAAACTTCTAATAGTTTTATATATTCAACAGTGCACTGCCCCCTATCCACCCATGCTGCCACTGTACAATCAGTGCATGGCCACCACCTGCCCACCCACACTGCCACTGCACCAGCACAGCACAGCAACATGCCTGCCTGACCTGCCCACATCCACTCAAGATGACACAGGCAACTGGTATGTATGTTCTCCTGTGTCCACCTGTATACCCACATTGCCACTATACCAATAGCACAGGGTGTGAGGCCAACGTTTTCCAGCAAGGTCACACAATGTAAAAGAAGGGAGATAGAGCTAACAAGAGGGATGAGATCACACTTAGCAAATGGATATCCCAGATGTATTCAGCTGAAGAGTTACTATGATACAGCTGAAGTATATATACTAAAAGGAACCTGTGTACAGACCATGTATGTACTGTAGGGCAGGCATATCATAATGGAATGTGCAGCATTCCTGTGAACTATCAATAAGCAACTTGCACAGCATCAGTAAGAATGTGCAGCATCTGTGGGAAGCTCTGTAAGTGACTGTGAGAATATGAGTCATATATGTATAGTAAGTGGGCTGATGACAAATGATGAATGAGTCATACATAATTGCAATAAGATCTATCAATGATCTGATAAGATATCTCTTGTAGATCTTGAGCAATAATGATAAAAGAAATTGTAAAATGAAAAGAAAAATAAATGCATCCTGACAAATACCCCCTCTTTTAGGGCAAGGCAACTTGACAAGCATATGAAATTCCCATGGATCCAAAACCTTCCTCTCCATGAATGGTTTCATCCAATGATTCGACTTCACAAACATCAGCAATTGATATATGTCCAAGGATTAATTGAGCAATGCAATCACCAGAATTGATGATGAAATCTTCTGTGCCAAGATTGATGATAAGTATTTTCAATACTCCCCTATAGTCTGAATTGATGACACCTGCACCAATGTGGATAGAAATCTTAACAGCCAAACCACTGTGGGGCACAATACAGCCATAGCAGTGATCTGGTATAGCTAAGGCAATTTGGGTGTCAACCAATTTTTGACTATGTGAGGGAATGGTGATTGTTTCAGCACTATAGAGATCTAATCCAGCAGTGTGAGGCCAACGCTATGTTGAAGCCAAACAACTGAGGAAGAATGCTTAAGACAACAAAAAGGACAATCACACTTTGACTAGCGGATATCCCAGATATATAATCAGTTAAGTAAGACAAGAGGGAGGAGAAGTTACTGTACCTAGTGGATATCCCAGATGATCAGAACTGGGGAGTAAACCGCTAGGAGTCCTATGTATATATAGTACCCTGAAGCATGCACAGACCATGCAGTACAGTATAGGGCCGGAGAATGAGAAAGTAGAGCAATGACATCATATCTAATAATAGAGGAGATGCATCAGTGCTGACTGAGGCTCCGCAGCAACTGTGGGAGTGATTGGTGATATTCTGCAGCAGGTGTGAGAGAGATTGGTGAGCATGCACAGTAAGTGTGAGAGAACGAGTCATAACTAAATATAGAATGGGCCGATCAGAGATCAGACAACATATGCGTCATCGGCCAATAAAGACGAAGAGAAAGAATACATGACCGTGGGAATCGCTTTGATAGATCAGGAGCGATTGTAAGATCTATGATGTTATAGATGTAAGAAAATAGAGGAAAAAGAAGAGAAAAATATAGAAAATAATAGCGGCCTGACAAGCAGCATGTTCTGATCCTCATGTAGGTAATTTCACTGAATCTGAGAGTCATTTGATTGGTATCAAACATTTTTGAATTGCACATATGGCAAGAGGATGTCTCATATGGAATTCTTTAACCAGCTTGGGTATGTCTTTGAGAATATTTGTAGCTGGTTCCCAGGAATTTTCGTCCTCTGGGTAGTTTTTCCATTTAACAAGATATTGGATTTTTCCTCTATTCCTTCAGCTATTCAATTTTGTTTTGACTTCATATTGTTCAATACCATCTTTGATGATGGGAAAAGGTGGAGTTTTTATGACTTGTTCAGGAATGTCATTTGGAGTGTAAGGTAGTAATTTTGTGACATGAAAGACTGGGTGGATTTTCATCAACTTGGGTAATGTCAATTTGTATGTGTTGTTTGACATGACTTGTTCAATTGGATATGGTCCAAGTCATTTATGATCCAATTTTCTCATTGGTCTTCCTGTCTGGATATTTGTCACATCCAACCACACTTTTTCTCCAATTGCATAAGTGAGTGTTACTCCTCTGTGAGCATCATAATATTTCTTCATGTCATCAGCCACTTTTCTCAGCACTGATTGTTCGCACAGGTTATGGCAGACAACACATATGATGAATATGGTTAATACATATGGCAGCATGGCTGCAGTAGTGGTACATAGTTGTGAACAACAGAAGGTTGTCACAAGTGAGAGAGGTAGAGCTGCAAGGTATGTGTCAGGACACATTTATTTTTCTTTTAATTCTACGATTTCTTTTATCCTTATCGCTCAAGATCTACACAAGATATCTTATCAAATCATGTAGATCTTATCATGATCATATATGACTCATTTCCATTTAGTCATCGGCCCGCTTACTATACATATAGGACACATATTCTCACAGTCGCTTACAGAGCTTCCCACAGATGCTGCGCATCCTTACTGATGCTGTGCAAGTTGCTTATTGATCGATTCACAGGAATGCTGTGCATTCCTTTATGATACACCTGCCCTACAGTACATACATGGTCTGTGTGCAGGTTTCCTTTAGTATATATACTTCAGCTGTATTGTAATTACTCTTCAGCTGAATACATCTGGGATATCTGTTTGCACAAGCGTGATCTCATCCCTCTTGTTAGCCCTTCTCCCTTTCCTATACATTGTGTGACCTTGCTGGCAAATGTCAGCCTCACAATTGTATTCAGCTCCTTTCCCTCGCAACCTCACACACCTATCTTCCTTCCCACACCATCACTCCCCTCCCTCCTCACTCAAGAGAGTGTTGTATTGTTATAGTTCTCGAATTCTTCGTAGTTCAGCTGCAGCGCCAGGCCGTACATTGCCTCAGTGAGCAGTGCAAGGGTGTCTACCAATTAGTGGGGCACCAAAGATCTCTCTGACAACCGTTCAGACCAGAGATACTATAACATTTTACTATATCAAGATCTCTTTTGTAGTAGTTTTAAGTACTTAGTACAACTACTTACATTCCACTTCCACTCTGCATTTGAAAGGCTTGTTCCCTTGAAAAAGGAACAAAGAGTTTTCACTTCGCACAGTTTTATCTTTCATCATTCCAAGAATACTTCGCTCAGAAAAGAGGACTAGGTCAGGCAAATCATATGCCAGACTTACTTCTCCTCTATCCCCACCCACATGACCACATACTTCTCAAGCCCTCATCCGCTTCTATGGCAATGCATTCGAATATCACTGACAGCAAGCTATCTGGTTCTATAGACTCCATAACCCATACTACACCACTCATCCTGAAGAATTCCCGTGGCATTACTTTCCTCACTACTGGGAAAGAACCAGCCCATATTACAATTCGCTCCCCCAACAATTCATCTTTAGGGGAGAAGTCATCAGATGAGTGGTCCATTGAACTGGCAAGTATGAGAACCAATAGCAGTAATACCAGATTCATCAGAAGAGAGGATGGACGACGACCGAATAATGCCAATGGTGACTTGGATAGTGGATCTGGAGGATACCTTGGAGATAATGAGGCATGAAATAGAACAGTCGAAATTGGCACAGCAACAACAACAAACTCACCAATTGGAAATGGGGAATGCATTGGTCGAGATAACCAAATCCTTGGCCAAAATAATGTCAATGCTATCTGCCCCCCAAACCCAAATGCCACTTTCGACAAACACCTCTGGCCTCACTGCCACCCACACGGGCCACGTATTTGCCCAACACTGGGTAAAAGTTTCGTCACCTACTCCATACTCAGGGAAGCGCGACAAACTTGATTCCTTTATACAAGAATTGTTTCTTGTATTTGTGGCAAATAAAACATGGACCGACAGCAATAGAATCACATATGCCCTATCATATATGATAGGAGGAAGTGCTGAAGCCTGGAGAAACCTAGTGGTTGCCAAGCAACGATTACATGAAGTCCACCCAAACAATCCATCGTATCCAGAACCTTTCACAAATTGGATGGACTTCGACATGAAATTGCGGGCACAATTCGGTGACCCAGATGAAGCACAAATGGCACAACAACAGTTGCATAAACTACGACAAGGAGGAAAATCAGCAGAAGAATTCACCACAGAATTCCTCTTAATAGCAGCCAAAACAAAATATGACGATGAAGCACTTATCGACTGCTTTAAAAGAGGATCCAATGTAGATCTCCTACAGAGAATCTATAACATCAATCCTCCTCCTTCAATGTATCTATCATGGCAACAAATGGCACAGAGTACGGATCGGCGTATGAGAGAGTTTAAGCAGTTGGTTGCAGACAGGGGATCCTCAAGCTGGGGACCCAGATACAACCGCAATGCTAATACTCAAACCAATGTCACTAATCCTTCTGCAACCCATAAAGCCAGCAATGAAACGGTACCGATGGATGTAGATCGAGCACAAAGACGCCACAAAATTATTTGCTTCAATTGCAGAGAGAAAGGGCATATATCATGAGATTGTCCTCAAAGGAAGAAGGAGAAATTGCATACCATTCACGAACAAATTAGGGGAATGACCACGGAGGAATTCACACAAATGTTGAATGATGAAGCAATAAAGAAGATCGCTAGAGAAGCAGGTTTTGGAAGGGACGAGTAGTAGATGTCACTACATCATCCACTCGTTTTTCAGTACTTACTCCAGATGATGGCGCTGTTGACCATGCCAATGTATGTGACCCAGTCAAAATATTTAATCACATTGCATCAGAAGAAAAGACTGAAGAAAAGACATCAGAGAGTATGCCCTCTCTAGAAAAAGAAAAGCATGTTATCATGGGAACACGAATGGAACTACCCATGATAGAATTAGAAGTCAAAAAACCAGACAATGGACAAGTGATTACTATCCAAGCCTTGGTAGATTCGGGAGCAACAACCTGTTACGTAGACAAAGAATTTGTCAAAAATAATCGTCTAGTCACAAAGAAACTCCCGATCGCCATTCCAGTCTATAATGTTGATGGAACAAGAAATGAACGAGGTTCCATCAAAGAAACAGTGGATTTAATAGTCAAAATCCAAAATCACACGGAAAGAACTACATTCTGTGTCACTGGATTAGGAAAAGTCAACCTAATCCTTGGAGAAACATGGCTAAAAATCCATAACCCAGAAATAGACTGGGAAACAGGAAAAGTAAAATTCACCAGATGTCCATGAAGATGTCACGTCAGAATAGTCGTGGAAAGAAAGGAACATAAACAGAAGAAGAAGGAAGTTCCTCCATTGGAAGAAGTCAATGATGAAGAAGAAGACGCAATAGGAAAAGAAGACAAAGTACTATGTGTCATGGTTGGAGATCCTGAGTTAAAAGCATCCATATCAAACATATCTCAGGATCTTGCAATAGAAGCAGAAAAACGAAAGATTAAGAAATCTTTTGAAGATATAGTACCCAAAGCATATCATGGCTTTAAATTGGTTTTTGCAAAAGAATCATTTGATGAATTACCTCCCAAACAAACGTGGGATCATGCAATCGAATTAAAACCAAACGCAAAAATGCATATGGGGAAGATCTACAATCTTTTGTTTACCAAACAGAAAGAGTTAGAGAAGTTTATCGAGGAAAACTTGAAATCAGGACGAATCAGACCATCAAAATCACCAATGGCTTCTCCTTTCTTTTTTATCAAAAAGAAATCAGGAGAATTACGTCCCATTCAAGGGGTACCATTATAGATCTTCCCTAAGACCATCCAATAGGCCACTCTTAGCAACTCTAAGGAACCATGCATGGACCAGTGCAGTAATCTAGGGCAGGTAGACTACAGTAAGTACCTGCAGTAAGTATGACATCATGTGCAGCATGGGTGCATCCAGAATCAGAAGCACAAAAGGATAGTAAGTAGATAAAGATAAGATCAGATCAGATAGACTGAAAGGAAAGATGATCTAATCTTATCAAATCAAAGGAAAACTGAAATGAAAATGAAATGAAAATAAAGAGGTAAATGCACCAAATAATGGTGCCTGACAGGAGCTGGAGTAATTGATTCATATTATCAGGGACCTGTCAAAATTCTCTTGATCAATCTTAGCAATTGATCCTTGAACATATCTCACTAGCCAATGTAAAAGAAGTCAATTCATTGGATGATACAGAGAGAGGAGTTCAAGGATTCAGCTCTACTGGAGTTTCATCTGTTCATCAAGTTGTCTCACCCTAAAGAGGGGGTATTTGTCAGGACATACTTATTTTTCTTATCATTTTACAATCTCTTTTATCCTTATCCCATAAGATCTACACTATATATCTTATCAGACATAGTAGATCTTATCACAATTATACATGACTCATTACTCATTTATCTTTGGGTTGCTTACTGTACTTATATGACTACAATTCCCACAGACACTTACAAATCTTCTCACAGATGCTGCACATCCTTACTGATGCTGTGCAATGCTGTGCATTGCTTATTGATCTACCTTCTCACACTTACTGCAACTCTTACTTTATATGCCTGCCCTAGTGTTACATATGGTCTGTGCACAGAGCTCATTACTATATATACTGTAGTTCCATAGCATGTATTCCCTAGCTTTATACATTGGGGATATCCACCTACCAGCATGACATCATCCTAAGTGCTAGCCCTAACTTCCCCTTTTTCTCACAGTTGTGACATCACTGTTCAGCATGTGCCTCACACATGTAGATGCAGAAATCATTGTTGTTGTTATGGTACATGTAAGAATAAAATGTGGTATTTAACTGTTTAACTGTTGAAGTCTGAGGCCAGTGATAAAGATAATGCCCAACATAACCCAGACTGAGGGGTATGAGGAGAAGGGTGAGGAGACCAGTGGACTGCACACTGACAGCACCAGAGACTGAGGGCTGTGGTCAGGAAAGAAGGGAAGAGAAAAGTAATGCAATACTCACTCCAGCCAGAGGTAGGAAAGCTGAAGTGAGAAAGCATATGTAGAGGGGTTTATATAGTGGGGAGAACAATAACCCTGAATACAATAGCATAGAAAAGATAAAAGGAACAACAGGAATAGAATACAATAAAGGGATAAGGACAGTGGATGAGTGAACAATAGTGATACAGGACAATAAGCACTATTGTGAGATGAGTCCATTGTTCTAGAAAAAAAGAATTTTTGAGAGAAAGGAACAACCATGACATCAATATGATGCTGGAGACAAGGCAGATAGTCAATATTAACAATGTAGACATGTGTTTGTGAGAAGAATTAGGTATGACATCTGTTATGTAGAGAGTTGAGTTGGAGATTGTTAGGAGACAATTGATATGTGAGCTACTGTACTGAAAAGCAAGGCATGTCAATTGTGTGGATGTAACAATCAGAATAATAGCTGGACACTTGTATAGAATGTAGTGTTTGAAGAGGTGGCAATGATAGAACAATGCTTTCTACAGGGTGTAATTAATGCTGATGTAGATGAGAGACTATTCCATGGAGCCAACATAGCCTATTACAGTACTGTACTTTTGTTGTGACCCCCATCAGTTTGCCCTTGTTTCAGGTGAGAAGTTAGGCATGCTGTACTATCCAAGATCAAGCGACGAATTCGGAGAACAAGAGTTGCATATGTACAGTCTTGGATAATTGTCATCCTATGTTGTAGTTAATTTCATCAGTACTCCCACTGTCCATCTGACAAGACAATACAATGTCAGAGACTCGCCAACATGTAACAAACTAACCCGAGGGAGTCCTTGTGACATAAAATGTGAAGAGTTGGCCAATGATGCAAGAATAACTGTTCTACATTCTGAAGGACCGAGTTCTGCAAATGTTGTCGAGCTTGAATAATACCCCTCCCCCTCCGTAAAGCTTGATCATGTGTGCACCACAGAATCATCAGGTCTAGGAGTGAATGTGCTTACTTATCAAGCCAGCCATGAATGCATTCAAGATCTTACAATGTCCTATCTTTGTGTTTGCAAGTTGGACACAGCAACGCAGCATATATATATATGACTTGAACTGAAGCGGCCAGAAAAATCACTTGATCAGTTTGTTTGGTAGGAATGCTATACAGCCACAAAAGGCAACTCCATAGTAAGATTGCAGCTGTCCCAGGAATGACTAGGTAATTATGTCGGACAGAGCCTAATTACTCTTCGAGCAAGGAATTGTATAGTTTGCTCTTTTACTTTAGAATGCCACGAGTCCTCATTCTTTCAAGGAGAGCACATACTCTCGCAGCTTGGTTAAAGCGCGGTAGCGATGTGATAACCTGTTTTTCTGCTGTGGATCCATTTCGGCATAGCTGCAATTATCATTGGATAAATTCGCAGTATATCAGTTATAATCTTGGCTCACGTTTTGCCTGTGTCTTCGGCCTCAAACACCGGGTCCCATCCAAAGACTGCAGGGCCTCGTGCAGGGACGATGGTCCCATCCGTGCGCCCTTCGAATAAGATGGGTTCCGTACCTGGTCCAGCGCTGTAAGCGAACGTGCACAGTGCCCATGCTGCCTTGGTTGGAGAGCCGATGAGTATGTTATTGAGTCCTTCGTGGTGCGATTAGCGGATACGATGAGACAAGTTCCTGGCTATATGTACCTTCATGGCCAATATCTTTAAGGAAGTGCTTGATGTATGGACCAGGCAGGCCGCCCAAGGCTTCGAAGCAGAGCGCGGTGTCTTCAGTGATACAAGGACCACCCACCTGTATCACTACAGATCAGATGAACGAAGCCAACTCAACTATAACGAGACAGACTAGTTCTGCAGCCCTTTTGCTTTTGGCCCTCGCGATTTCTTGGGTAGTGCCTTGTATCTCTGGTACTAGCAACGATAAACAAAATCAGCATCGGAAGAGATCGGTGCAGAATCAAGGGCGTACGAACTATCGAAGTCTCGAGCCTCGACATCGATGGTACGACCTTCCGACAATATTTCCCTCACCTCGTTTAGCTTGTTGATATTTCCTGTGACGAAAACTGAAGAAAAATTGTAACATTATCTTCAGAGAGTAAGATCGATTAGACGGACCAAATTTCTGAGGCATGTTTGAGGTTGTTATCGTGCTCTAATGTTGATGTTGATCTCCTTGCGAACTGCCAGGCTGTCCTTAGTTGACCTGCGGAGGGATTGTTGAGCCTGTCAACGAGTTTACTCAAAGTGGCGTTTGGCGCGCTGCTCGGGATTACCCTCCTAGATGTCCTATTTACAGCAGTTTTGTGTTTTGGATGTGGCGTTGGAGCCCCGTAAAGCCACTGTAGGCGAAAACTGTGTGCCTTGCTTCGCCAACTTACAGCCGTTTGCAAAATCGCTGGCAGGTTCGCCGCGCGCGAGAGCTTGTTTGGCTCACTTTGTTCTGAATAAAGTGTGGGGTGTGATACTAGCACTGGCTCTACACCAGACATATTTCCACTGACCATCTCATATCTCTCATGTATATGACACATGCAATAACAATTGTTCTTTATCAGCCTGATGTCAGTTATCTTGTATGTTCCAGCAAAACAAGCAGCATTTGAGTGATGACCTTCAGACCATGTATATTTTGTAAGTGTATGTTTAGCATGGTCATGGGGGCCTTATAGAGTCATGTCAGTGCTCATCTTATCTTGTGCCACACAAGTGCCAGCATCTAACATTAGAATATCAAACTAATCACCCTGTACTCAAGTGTAGAATGTCACCACTTGATATGGGCACTGCACAGAGCAAGGCAGAATACACATGCAAGTCCAGTGTCATGGTGTGCTGTTGTCATTGCCATGGCAATTCTCTGATCTGACAGATGCATATCTCATCATCACAGATGACCTGCTCTGGTTTCCCCAGGCTGTCACTGTTACAAGGTAATTGCTTTGGCACTTTGTAATGAATGCATTTTCCTTTTTCTCTATCTCCTTTTTTCTTACTATACTGACAGCATTACTGTAGCAGCGAGTTATACTCCTACAGTATAGTCAAGTAATGGATTATCTCCTTCCTCTGTGATACTGACAGGATTATTCTGAGCTGTGGTTCTTGCTCTACAGTACTATATAGTGTCAGGCATTGATTTATTGGCGCATTTATCTCTTTATTCATTTTCTTTTCTTTTCTGTTTTCCTTTGATTAGATAAGATTAGATCATCTTCCTTTCAGTTCATCTGATCTGATCTTATCTTACTCACCTTACTGTCACTATGTTCTAGACTATGAGGTCATACCATGAGGTAGCTACATGGTACCATACTTACTGCGGGTATTGTCTAGTTGACCTGCCCTTTAGTTACTGCGCTGGTCCATGCACATATAGCTAGAGTATATAGGTTCTTCTTAGATAGATGAATATACTCCAGCTAGTTATGGCTGGCTCTTCTTTTGAGTGATCATTAGTTGAGTGTGCCCAGTCTCCCACCTTTAGGGATATATGCAGACTCTGGTCTCATATATAGTGCCTCATTGTATCTCTGTTGTCTCTCTGGCAACTGCTAAGAGCAGCCTATTGGATGGCCTTAGGATTCTGTTAAAGCACTCCTGGTAATGATATGGTTGCAGTAAGCAACATAAACATCCCTGATGATGATGAAGAGAGGGATCAATGAGATGGTGATGAGAATGATAGCTCCAATGACTATATGAGGATCCAGAGTGATGAGTATAGGATGTCTTAGCAATGCTTAGTGACTTAGAGGTCTTAGACTTAGTTCTTAGAGTTTATGAAGATAGTTGAAGGTGAGGTTAGATCAAGCACAGTATAGGAGAATCCCTAGATTGCAAAGTTGACAAGACTGGGGTTTAAGACCACCAGGCCATCATAATGCAGCAGGCAGTGAGTGCAGGGAAAAGGTGACAGATGACTGGCTTATACAAGTGAGTGGTCAGAAGGCATGGGGGTGTAGAGAATGTAGAAGGCAACCACCCCCTATGATGAGTGCAGGGTAGGCACAGACAAATATGAGAAGAGTGGTGTACATGTCATATGACTGCAAAGGGAGAGGAGAGGGAGTAAATACTGGAAGAGGCAGGACTCAGGAGAGAAAGAGGAGTAGATGTCCACTTAGATTATACAGATGCTATGTCACTACTTAAATACAAATGTGCAATGTGCGCAGGCCAGCTGATGTAATATGTGTGGGGCATGGGTGCCAGAGAGTGTGAACAGTGTGAGAATCCAACACAGGGTTGCAACTACTTATACTAAAGATGAGTCCTAAGTATAGTACAAATGACATAAAGTTCACAGATCAATGATGATTGTGCAGCAATCAACAAGATCATGTGACTAGAGAGACATCTATAGTAAACTAAGTAAGTGGCCACAAGCACAAGTGAAATAAGAGATAAACAAAGGTAAACAAAGATGAAATAGGATGAGTCCTTGCTAATTGTATAATGATAGTCCTTAGCAAGTAAATATTGAATAAATAAAGAGAGATAAAAGAAATAAGATGCCTTATAGTACTTGGAGTAAAACTCACAGCTTAGTATGTAAATACTATAGTACTATAAGGGAAAATAGATAGAGTCCTTACTAGATAGAGTGGAGCTAAGCTCACAGCTGTAGTAAAACTATGCTCTAAATGGTAAGTAAGATAAAGGAAAAGAAGAATAAGTCCATTATGAGGTGCCAAAGCAAGTGCCTTGTAACGCTCCTGCTCCTCTGCCCTCACCATCATCTGCTATGGGCATTCCACTTCCTCTGATTACCCTGCCTTCAGCTCTGGTCCCCACTCCTGTCTGGCATGCTCAATGGACTCACCATGGTCAGCCTGCAACTCCCCTTGGTACCCCAGCATGGTTTGGCCAACCTCACCAGCATACCTCTGGGTGATCACAGGCTCATGCTGAATTGCTTGGTAATGGGCCTGTCCTTTGTCCTCATTGCACAGTTCATCACCCTGCTTGCTTTGATGACAGCACCTACAGCACTCATTCTGTTGTGGACGTTGAGTGAGGGGGGTCTGACTCTGACTCTGATGTTTTCTCCACTCCTCATCCTCCTTCATTTTCCACTCTCCTATGCCATGCTGTCTCATGTGACCCTCTCATGCTCAAACAAACACTCACTTCCAACTCTGCTGACTCCTGGACCACTGCATGTGAACAGGAACTACAGATGCTCAACCTGGGATCTTGTAGATCTAGCAGCAGGTCAGAACTTGGTTGAGAACAAATGGGTGTTCAAGCATAAAGCAGATGGACAATATAATGCCAGACTTGTTGCAAAAGGTTTTACACAGCAACATGGTATTGATTACTCAGAAACCTTTTCTCCAGTTGCTCACTTTGAATCTTTCCACACACTCCTTGCCATTGCTGCCTCAGAAGATTGGGAAGTACATTCTATGGACTCAAATCAGCATTCTTAATATTGAAACATGGGCAAAGTGGTAAACAGCAGATTGAACATTGTAGTGTAGTGATAAGCTTGTGAGCCCAGGTGGAGATAGATGAGCCAAGAGGACAACAGTCCAGAGGCCTAGAAAGTTAGAGAGATAGTGTCAGGCGCCATTATTTGGTGCATTTAGTTCTTTTATTATTTTTCATTTCATTTCAGTTTATCTTGATTAGATTAGATTAGATTAGATATGATCATCTTATCATTTCATCTTATCTCTTTTGATCATATCTAATCCTCACTCCATTCCTTAGTTCTAGACTATGAGGTCATAGCATGTGCCTTTGGCATGTTCCTTTACTTACTGCGGGTATTGTACTGTAGCATCTGCCCTAGAGTACTGCACTGGTCTGTGTGCAATCTCTTAGAGTATATAGATAGCTGTAATATACTCCAGCTAGTTATGGCTGGATTTCCTCTTCTATTGAGTGATCTTTAGTTGAGTGTGCCCAGTCTCCCACCTTTAGGGGTATATGTAGACCCCGGTCTCATAGATAGCCAGAGAGATGGCTAGAGAGATGGCTGTAAGATATGAGAAGAGGTGTACCAGATGGTAGAGGGTACACAGAGAAAAAGAGAGCTGCATAGAGCAGGTATGTCAGAAGAGGGTTGAGAGAGGAGAATAGATACTCACCTCAGCAACATGCAGAAGTGCTGAGGTGAGAAGATGATGAGGTAAAGAAGATATAGTAAGGCAAAATAGAGTTAGAGAGGAGCCCAAACTGTAAAGAGGAAAGAAATACCAACAAGGAAAGAGATAAGTATAAGAGTGCATAAGGGTAAGTCCAGCAGCCTAAGATAGCTAAAAATTAACACTTAAAATGGTGATCTAGATGAAGATACCTACATGGCACAACCACATGGTTTTGTCATGGCAGGATCAGAAGACAAAGTATGCAGGCTCAATAAAGCCATCTATGGGCTAAAGCAAGCATCACATCAATGGCATCACACAGCACATGCTGCTATGCTCAACCTCAGCTTCACCTGCACATTTGCAGATTCAGGCATATATGTCTCAAACACCTCCTCCACTCCCCTCATTATTATGCTATATGCTGATGACTTCACTATCTTTGGGAAACTCCTCAGTGAGGTCATAGCTGTAAAAGCCACCCTGTCCAGACTCTTCAAAATGACAGACCTAGGAAAAACAGATGGTTGCCATATCACTTGGGACAAGTCCAAGTGCATTCTTGAAATTGACCAGACAGTGTACATTTCAGATGTTCTTGACTGCTTCAAACTCAGTGACTGCAATCCCATGCCTACTCTGCTACCATTGTCCATTTCCCTCATCAAAACAAGTGTTCCTGCTTCATCCTCACTCAGATCAGAGTATCAGCAACTCATTGGCTCCCTGTCAGGTCATGTTTGCACCTTACATTTATTATCTCTTTTTACTTTTACATTTCTTTTGTGCTGATCTTATCTTATCTCACATCACTTACTGTCATTGCAGGTCTAGGCTATTCTAGATGGGCCAGTTCTCATGGATACTGCACATCCCTTTATCTTGTACTGTGGTTGTATGCTGTCTGATCTGCCCTGTAGTTACTGCACTGGTCCATGCAAGCTTTAGCTTACTATAAGTAGCTCAGTAGTATAGTGAATAGACCCCAGCTTGATATGGCTGGAATACCCTTTCTTTTGGTGTGAACCTTAAGAGAGTGCACCCAGTCCCACATCAGCAGTAATATGTAGACTCCAGTCTCATACTCCCTCTTTTATGCCACCATCATGTCATGACCCAACATATCCTTTGCTATATCAAAACTTTCCCAATTTGTCACCAATCCCTCTCATGACCACCTCAATGCTGTGCAACACATCCTTTGGTATCTTAAAGGTTCTCTTCATCAGTGGCTCCAGTATCATGGTCTCCCAAACTCCAGTCTCTACAGCTATTCAGACTCTGATTGGGCAGCTGACAAGGATGATTGATGGTCCATGGGAGCATATGTCTTCAAGTTGACAGACAGTGCAGTAGCCTGGGTATCAAGGAAGCAGCAGGTGGTCTCCCTTTCATCCACTGAAGATATATGGCTCTGTCTCAAGCAGCTGCACAAGCTAAGTGGCTCTGAACACTACTAATGGAAATTTGGTTTGATCAGACTGAAGCTACAGTGATGCATGGAGACAACAAGGGGTTGATCAACATTGTGAACAACCCCATTATGGGTTGCAGCTCCAAACATATCAAGATACATTTTCACTTTATCCAGCAGTGCATTATGGACTCTACTATTACTATACAACATCTTCCTTCCACTTCCATTACTGCAGACACTCTTACTAAATTGCTTCCACTTGCTCCCTTCATTTTTCACCACACTTCCCTTGGTCTTCATAATGCATGTCCATAGTGAGGGGGGGAGTTAAACTTTCTTGCACTCTGTACTATACTCTAATACACTCTTAGCCACCATTAGTTATGTGGTCTGTGTGCAGTCTCTATCTGTACTTATATTAAATATCTTGTCCCAAAATATTATTGACTCTAGTCACACTCTTTGTTCCTCACTCTCATGAGCACCAGTTCACTGGCTATTCTGTCTCCTCTTGTGTGCATGCCTGTAGTCTCAAGCTTCATGACTGTTGAATTACTATGTGTACCATACTACTTCATTTGGCTCTTCCTGTACACATACACATCACATCATGCATGCCCACATACCTTACTTCATCTGCATCTCCTCAGACATCATTCTTACATCACCCACTACATGCCCAAGCACTCACACTCCACACTTTTCTCTGGGATGACACACATCCCCTCACATTGGGTAAGTGTTGTACTTTACTTACACACTCTGCCCCAACTCTATCTACACTTAACTATATAAGATGGATGTTACTGTACAAATCTCCTCAGATATCTTACATCTAGTCTGAGTGAGTACCTCCCTCATCCTATTCTTATACTCTCTCACCACTACCCTGCAGCATACTTTTACCATGTCACATCACTACTGTGCTTGTGACTCTACACTACTCTGCTGCAGGCATGCATCTGCCTCTTGCCCTGGCTATGCTAGGGTTCTCATATGCTCTATCTCTTATATACATCCTGGTTGCCGTTGTGTTCCATAGCTCACACATACATTCACCATGAGAGCTTTTCAGTTGCACCCATGTAATCTCCTCCTCTAGATCTCCATAAAGGAATGCTGATTTGACATCCATGGAGTGGACTTCCCAGTCTTTTAGCACAGCTATTGAGAGTAGGGTGCAAAGGGATTCAATATGTGTGACCAGGGAGAAGGTCTCACTGTAGCTGATAATTTGTTGCTAGGTGTGGCCTTTTGCAACCAGGTGTGCTTTGAAGTGTCCATCTGCTTTGTGCTTGAAGACCCATTTGCTGCCAACTAGATTTTGTCCAGCTGGTAGATCAACTAGGTCCCAGGTGTGAAGCTTCTGAAGCATGTGAAGCTCTTGTATGCAGGCAGCATGCTGGGTGTCAGCAGAATCTGAAGAGAGAGCTTGTGCTAGTGTCAATGAGTCTCATGAGGTGGCATGGGATAGTGGTGCTGACAGTGAAGGGCCTTGATGTGGTGTTGAAAACATGTCATCATCTGACCCCCCCACTTTGATGTCAGCCACAGGCTACTTTCTATATGCAATATCATCAAAATGCACTGGCCTTTGCACCATATGATGTGGGTCATCCCCAAGGAGCTCAGTGTGAGCACGCTGCCCCCCTGATTGCTCCTCACATGTGAACCACTGTGTAAGGAAGTGTCAGGCCGCTATTATTTTCCTTATTTTTCTCTTCATTTTTCTCTATTTTCTTATGTCTCTATCGTCATAGATTCTACAATCGCTCCTGATCTATCGAAGCGATTCCCACGATCACGTACTCTTTCTTTTCATCTTCATCGGCCGATGATGCGTCCGTCGTCCGATCCCCGATCGGCCCGTTCTATTTTTAGTTATGACTCTTTCTCTCACACTTACTGCGCATGCTCACCAATCCTTCTCACACCTGCTGCGGAGTATCAGCAATCACTCTCACAGTTACTGCGGAGCTCAGTCAGCGATGACGCGTCCCCTCTATTATTGGATATGACATCACTACTTTACTTTCTCATTCTCCGGCCCTATACTGTACTGCATGGTCCATGCACGTTCTAGGGTACTATATATACATACACCTCCTAGCGGTTTATTCCTCAGTTCTGATCATCTGGGATATCCGCTAGGTACAGTACCACTCTCTCCTCTTTCTTACTATATGCTAATATATCTGGGATATCCACTAGTTGAAGCGTGATTGTCCTTTTTGTCTTATAGCTTTCTTCAGTTGTTCGGCTTCGACAAGCGTCAGCCTCACAGGAAGGCAGGGGGGTGGGGGTGGGGGTGGTCTGGTGTGAGGCTGATGCTAGGTCAAGCCAAACAGCTAAATGGAGGTCAATACAAAGAGGACAACCATGCTTAAACTAGCAGATATCCCAGATATATTAGCATATGGTAGAAAAGGAAAGGAGAAATGGTACTGTACCTAGCAGATGTCCCAGATGATCAGAACTGGGAAATATTGGTAGGAGTCATATAGTATATATAGTACAGTACTCTAGGGCAGGCATATGAACTAGCAAAGGCTGCACAGTAGAGTTAATAATAACAACTAATCAGAAAGAGGATAACTGATGTCTATAGTAGATGCAGGAAAGATTGGTGATACTCCACTGAAAGTGTGAGAAGGCTGAGTGAGCATCCATAGCAATAGTGAGAGTGAGTCATAACTACTTCATCGCTGGGCCAATCAGAGATTGGATGACAGGCACATCATCAGCCAATAAAGATGAACAAGAGGAATGCATGACCATGAGAATCATTTTGATATATCAGGAGTGTTGACACACGATGCTCTTCACACCAGACCCACACCCATACTTACTTTACATCAGCATGGTCTGTGCACCAGTCCTTATAGTATATAGGTATTGTAGAAGGGACATTGATATTCAGTCAGTTTTCTACCCCCTCCACTAGCATGGATGCATTACTCACTCTTCACTATACATACTTCTGCCTAATGCTAGTGCTCCTTCTTCTTCTCAGGCTTCTGCCTGCACTGTACCCACCTAATCCTTTCTCTCCTCCTTGAATGGAGTGACCAGTCTTGGGTCAACCACCATGCCATGCATCACACATTATCAAGGAGTAATTGTGAAATCTGTAGTACTAGAAATATGAGAAAAATAGGAAAACAATGAGAAGAATAAAAGGTGGCCTGACATCTGGCAGGACACACAATGGTGTGTATCACATCATGTGTAGGAGCAGACAGAGGTGCTGATGGCAGTGTGACAGGCTGAGGCCCAGGTGCAGGTGCATCTGCAGGTGCCCACTGGTCATCTGACTGCTTGGTGCAAGTAGCACTTCATCTAGTTGGGGTAAAACCTCAGATTTGTCCCCACCACCTCTGTCATCACTGTTGCTGTCATTACCACTGTCCCCATTGCCATTGCTTGAGGTATCATCAGGGGGTTCAGTGCCATCCACAGGGCTGAAGAGCTGTAAGACAGAGGTGGGAGTGGGGCCAGTGGCAGGAAAGACAGTTTCATCAAAGATAGCATTTCAGTTGACTAACAGCTTGTGCCAAAGAGCCAGCCCTTGGTACTGCCTTCATGCCTGACAAAGACCATTTCCTTGGACTGTGGGTTGAGCTTTGAGTGGGAAGCTGTGGGGATGTGCACATACATCAGGCAGCCAAAAACATGGAGGTGGGAAACATTAGGTATGTCCCCATTGTGCCACACAGAGTAGAGGGTCATCCAGTGGAAGCACCTCATGGATCTATTGTAGGTGTAGACTGCCATACAAACCACATGTTCCCAGAAGCCTGCTGAGAGAAAATTGCCCTGAAGCATGGACAGTGCTTTGTCTAACAAGGTGCAGTTCACTGTTCAGCCCAACCATTCTGCTGGGGTGAGTATGGTACAGTTAGATGATGCTCTATGCTGCAGTCTTCTAACAGTTTCTGAAAAGTGTGGCCTAGATATTCTCCTCCACTATCAGTGCAGAGTACCTTGAACAGTTGACCTATCTATTTTTCTGCCCAGGCAATCTAGAACTGGAATGCAGCAGGGAATCAGTCCTGGTTTATTAGCCCATAGATAACACCATAGCCAGAGTAATCATCCACAAGGGTGGTGAAGTAAGTATGACCAAGTAGAGACATGGTCTGCATAGGTCCTACAAGATTGGAGTGCACTGTATGCAGTGTGTGCAGTGCACATGATGGTGAGGGAAAGAAGGGGGCTTATGGCTGTCTTCCAAAGGTGTACTCTGCATAGGGATGTGAAGATGGTGTGGAAGGCTCAACAACACAATCCAATGTGAAGACTGCAGGTTACACACAAGAGAGAGAATCCTATTGTACAGCACATTAACAACTTATATACATCTTGGAGCTGTGCGCAGACCACACATGACAGGGTGGCTGAACAGGTGTGTCACATCAAATGAAGAACATATCATATGTATAATAGTGAGTTTAACAGCCACCCCTGCTGGGATGTGCCTTGATGAGCCCTAAAGCATCACAATGAGAAGAAAAAGGAGAAAAGATAATGGTTTTGTCAAGGTATCTGCCACAATCAAAGAAGGAAGATGATGAAGAGAGATAGAGGAGTCCTCAACACACTGACAAATGAAATGGTATCAGTTATTTATATGTTTTGACCCACTGCCTGTGATGGGATTGTTTGCCATGTTGATTTACCCCTTGTTGTTACCATGTATGACAATGGGCCTCTCTACCCTCAACCCAACTTCCCCTAGAAGAGAGCACATCCACTTAGCCTGCACAGCAGCTTGTGAGAGGGACATATATTCTGCCTCAGTTGACAACAGCAAGATGACATATTGCTTTTATGAGAAGAGATGTCCAGACTCAACTGGAAGAGGGTCTAGAACTTGATGAAGGTGGACATGGCAGACTGCCAACCATACACAATCTGGAGTGCCTCCCAGCATTCTTGTGCAGTTATCAAGTCACTTTCAATAAGAGCAGTGGGTACATCACTGGTGTGCATGGTGATAACCACCTTTGCTATCTGATTCTGTCCCTTCCATCCATGCATCTCTTCCTGGTTCATGAGCATATGTGTTGTAGATCCATTGGGTGCTGTTCCTAGGCTGATTGCTGGGGTGGGCTTCCTATTGGTGATTGTGTGCCAGACACCCATGATGATGAGTGCTGACTTCACCATAGTGGCCCATCATCAATAGTTGTCTGAGCCTTCAAGGACAATGGTGATCCTCAGAACAGAGGTGGAAATGGTGATAGTAACAAGAGATAAGACAACAAGGAGGAGGGGAGTGGGAGTGGTGAGAAGGGGTTGGAAGATTATATATATGCAAGATGTAGCAGGCCATGATGAGGAAGATGAGTGTGAGGAAGAGGATAGATAGGATGGAGAGCACTAGAGACACAGCTGAGAAGAGCTGTAGCAAGAATGAATAAGAGGGTGCATAGACCTAGCAGGGCCCATTAAGGAAATGGGGGCAGTGCAGCAAATGGCAAGTAAACCATTTCATAGTAGAGATAGGCTTGAAGCCCAAAGAGTAAATAGAGAGCCCACAGGACACAACTGTCCAGAGGCAATACATCTGAAGATGATGAGAGCACACAGTGTTGAAAGATGGGCAGTATCACAAATGGTAAATAGATTGTTTGGTGACAGAGATAGCCTTGTAGGCCAAGATGCAGTGAGAGCCAGAGGAGGACCATAGTCCAGATGTCATACATGACTACAAGATAAGAGAAGAGGCATACCAGAGGGTAGAGGGTACACAGAGGAAAGAGAGCAGGTATGTCAGAAGAGAGGTAAGAGAGGAGAAGATACTTACCTCAGCAATATGCAGAAGTGCTGAGGTGGTATGATGATGAGGTAATGAAGCTATAGTAAGAGCAAGATAGAGTTGAAGAGGAGCTCAAACCATAAAGAGAAAAAGAAATAAGGATATGTAAGTATGTCTAGCATCATAAGATAGGTAAAAATTGACAACCACAGCCTGTTGATCTCTGTTTCATCTGATCATACAACCCTCTTCCAATCCTCCACAGTCAAACACTGGTGTGCCAGAGCAAAGTCCATCCTGTCCTTCCTATGCTGCTGTGAGAGAAGAGGCTTCTGTTAGTTTCAGCCCAGGGACCTCAGGGGACAATGAGGGAAAAGAGGTGAACTGGCTGGGAATTGCACCCAGGACCTCCCGCATACTAGAAGGGTGCTCTAACCAACTGAGCTACCAGTCCTTGTATAGGGCAAAGTGGGCTAACCATGGAGTGTTGCAAGATGGGCTTTGCTTGACTACCAACAGCTTCTTCTTCACCACAGCCTTCATACCAGCTTTCTCCAGGCTATTGCACACAGTCTGGGCAGAGAGGTTGTTTGGCATTGTTGGAAAGGGATTTAGCCACATCAACAGTGGTAGAAGCCTTTCCAGAGCCAATAAGATGGACTGCATGATGTGTCGAAGTAGCATTCACACTGTATATCTGTTTCTCCTTCCTTTTTGAGTCTTGCTGGTACACACTTTCAGCCACAGCATCACACATGGTCTGTGCACAGCATGCTCCTGTATATAAGCAGCTGCCCATTGAGTCTCAATGATTATCTCTTTCCTCACATCTTTCCTGTAGTGTCTGAGCACTAGTATACTAGCTGCTCAATATGATGAATATTGGCAGAGGAAAGCTTAGAAGGACAACCTCTAACAGACTTAGAGAGAGATAAGAGCAATGCCTAGAGTGAGGCCTAGAGATGGTACCAATGCCATAACCAGTAGAAGATGGTATGTGGCCAGCAGAATGACCAGCATCAAGCATAGAAAGGACTTGGTTTTGCTGGGTAAGTGAAAGAGTGCACATGATGGGAAGTGGGGTATTATCAGTACTAAAGCCCACATATTTATACTCCAGGATGATTCAATCATGTGACATTGTTGATTAGAATATAAACAGATATAAACAATCAACAAAGACTATTTACAGAATTAGATATCAGTACTAGTAGCAACAAAACCATTCCAATCATATTCCTGTATTAAAATATCTATAGCACTTCCATATCTGGATAATATCTTGCATCTAAAACATAGAGATGTTCAAGCATATTTTAAAATATATTATATATTATTCTCCTTGAGTTATAAGGTGTTCAATTCAAAAGTATCAAACATTGAAAGAGTTTTGTGAGTCACTGTATGTGTGAGAAGGAGTGCCAGATCTTCAGTGAGAGAAAGAAAAGCTCTATTGTGATAACAACTGTACCTGAGGGTATAGGGTGCAAGAGGGTACACAGATATGTGTGAGAAGGAGAAACAAAGAAGAGGATAGGAGTAATACTCACTTCAGCAAGAGGAAGAAAAGCTGAAGTGAGAGAGCATAGAAGAGAAGGTTTATATATATGTAAATGAAACAGAGTTCAAGTAAATGATGTAAGGTTTGAACCCAGAGGAATAATAGATTATCAACAGAAGGGGAACAAAGGAGTGACCTAAATATAGAGCAGTCCATGGGAATAAGTCACATGCATGACAGAGTGTGGAAGTGTGTGTGTATGAGTCATGACTGATGACAATAGGTGAAAGAAAAGAAAAAAGAAAGTGATCATGGTGACAACAGTGTCACCAGAGACAAGGCATATAATCAACATGTGGGACAGAGCCTGACTCTTTGAGCAAGGAATAACTGTCTCTCTTGGCCACAGCCTGAGGCCATCCCTCACAGTATAAGCAATAAGGCCTATAAGGAGGCCAGGTTGTGCCCCTCTCCGGCAGCATCTACTGTGCTTGAACGCAGTTCGTTCATAACCAGATATAATTTTCTCGCTCGTACGCTCGACGACTTCCCCCTTCTTATTCCTCACCTCTTATTTCTCACTCAGACCCACCTTTTCAGCACTTCAGCTGGCATACTTGTCTCACAATACTGCTATGGTTGACATTCAGTGATCTTAGTACCTGTCTCGCTTGAACACGCAACGATACACGTCCGCTCACTGTAGATCCCGTATTGAGAGAAGTGTGAAGCATTCACGATAAAACCACCCTCTAAGTGTCGAGTAGGGTAGCGTGCAAGTATTAATGTCATGAATACAATTATCTCCACCCGTCCTCCCCTTCAGTGACGTTCGTCGCAGATACTACGCTTTCTGCAGATTAGCGCTGTCCATTTTCTGGCTCTCCTTCGTGATCTGACCTTCTTGCGAGCGTGGCGGGCCGCCCCCAAACATCGTGTTCAGGGATGACCAGAGAGTGCCAGACATCTCCCGCGCCTGGGCCTCGCGGTCCTCCTCGAGCATACGATCCCACTCGGCACTGTGCTCGCGTAAGTTCTTCATTTCCAGCTGATATGCCTCCTGTGCCTCGCGACGCTTCGCCTCGAGGTACGTCTCGGGTGGGCCCTGTATGTGTTCGTGAGCGTCAGCGAATTGAAAGCAGGAACGGAAAGGCGTACCTTGCGAGAGTTATGTGCACCGGAAAACAAGCTGCTCAAAGTGAGGCTGGCGCCTCCCTGTACGCGCCGCACCGGTCAAAAGGCTGTTAGCGACTGTACCTGGGCCACAACGAATCAATATACCATTCCACCCCGTGCCTTCCAGTCCTCTATGTGACGTCGCTTCGTCTCTGCCTCATGTCCGGCGAACTCGTGAGGAATATCCTTGCCCTCGTAAGCTTTAAGGACCTTACGCACATCGGGCGGTTGATAGATCCCGATGGCTGTTCAAGCGCAAGAATTGATTAGAAAGACATGCGAAGGGCAATCGCTATACAATGAATTCTTACATTCGAGGAACGGGATCATCTCGACAAGCCCACGGTCGCCAGGCTCGCCTTTCCACGGGCGCAGCACAATGGCATTCTCAGGTTGTGCTGCAACGTGCTCTGCATGTGTATCGAGCACAATCACGCGCTCCAATGGACGGTTAAGGTATGAAAGGTCTTTCACTGGGCCATCAGCTCCCGCGCGCGTGCTATCCCGGAATAGTTTGTACAGGATGCTCATGCCGTATGGATCCAGCTTTTCAAGAATCGGTAGAGCGGTCTAGAATGGCGAAATTCGACTCCTGAGAACAAAGGCCAGAGACAGCACAGACGGTATACGCACATATGAATGTTGTGTCGTGAAAATGACAATTTCATAAAATTGGGCGAGGTAAGCAAGGAAGTAGTCCACGCCTGGTCGTTTTGCCGTGCGCCAGCCATGCTGACGCTGCAAAAGCCAAGCAGACATTAGCATGGGAGTGAGTGCAAAGTAAGGGGATCGAACGCACGTCCCAAGTGCTTGTTATGATCAGGTCATCCATGGACACCAAAAGCGTGTATGGCTTCTGGTACGGAGCAGGCATTGGCGGCGGTAGGAGTTCAGGCCGTATTGGCTCGGAAAAGAACTGCATGTAATTCAGATGAGGCGAGATGGACGCAGGTGTAGGATCAACCCACGTTAAACAATGCCTTCACCCGTTGCTTTGTGCGTCCGAGGCGCGTCCGAGGTGCATCTCCAGGTTTCTACAAAAGTTCCAAATGGTGCAAGATAGCCATTATCTCAGCACCCACAATAGAGCAAGATAGTTGACCATCACTGACTAATCGTCTCGCATCCAGTTCGCCCTCCCCCCACTCCCTACCTAGCCACACCGTACCTCCCACAAGCCAAGCCACTCCAAGGGCAAGACTGATTTTGCCAAAGACGCGCCTGCGGCGTTCGATACTTGACAGGCTGTCACGCGAAGAGCGCGCCCCTGTACGATCAGCTGACTCCCTCTGTTCTGCTGGGTCTGGGGGAGCAAAGTCGAGCGAGAGCGTCGTGGGTACCTGGGCGGCAGCTGGCGGCTCGGCGGGTGTCGCCGACTTAGACCCCTGCTTGGAAGGAAGCTTTGCCTTAGAGTGTGGTTGTGACGCGGACGGCGCGGTCTCGGATGTCTTCTTGTGAGAAGGCTTGGTTGTCAGCGCGCGAATACCGACGAACGCACACGGGTCGACATGTGCACGGATGGGTACATGTAGTGTGAGTTGGGAGGGAAACGATTGGGCCCGCAACGAAGCCATCATGGCGCGGCGAGGAAGAAGAGCGAGGAGCATGTCGACTGTTTATGTTTGTTTTTTCACACAGCTTGGAGTAAACGAGCCCCTGGTGCTAGTAAATGTCTATGGAAAAGATCTCAGGGCCGGTGTGGGGGTTTGGCACAAGTGAAAGTGACCCCATACATATGTAACTTGCAGCCTTGCCTAGGTTTTCGGATCAGGAATATAGGACGGACAGACAGACAACAAGGAGCCAGCTCTGGTGCCGCTCGGTGGTGACGAAGGAGCTGGAGAAGAGGAATTATGAGAGGGAAGGAGCGTGAGCAGCCGCCGTGTCACTTCAAGCCGCAAACAGAAAACACATCCGTCACGATGTCAGACGATTCGGTAAATGCCGAAAGAAGGTATATTTGATCACGCTGTGTAAAGTTGGCCTATCGCGTGAAAGACATCCCTCCGCAAACGCTCAGAGGCCGTGTCAGGGCGCAAGTAGGCTTCACCCCAACTACCCGCATCTAGCACTCTGTCCGCAACAAAACCATGTCCCATAATAATCACATATCCGTGCCTTCCTCTGGAAGGCCCTGCACAATGCAAATCGGTGCTGCGCGTACTGGCCTCACATACGAACGACGTGCGCAGTACCATACGTGTGATGGAACTGAATCCCTCAATCGCATCATAACGGCATACAGGCCCTCCGGCCAGAAAGTTGTCTAGGCCCTCGCGGGGTGACTCTGGAAGCTCAATGGACTGCCATGACGAAACCTTGATCTTGGGTCCCTGCTATGGTGTGGTGCCACTGACTCCCGCACACCAGACAACAGATGCCTCCCAGGTGCAAACTATACTATTGTTATTTCCGAATTCCTACACCTCATATGGAAATTACGGTGTGAGAATGCAGTGTGAGTGTGACCCCGAAAGGAGACACTCCGACACTGAGATAAGTAATCGTTGGCTTTTCGCTATTAACTCTCCTCTACATATGGACTGTACCCTAACTGAAGCACGGTGATACGGCCGCAAAACCACTTAGTCCACTGCACGTGGGAGGGCGCTCTCTACGACGAGTCCAGCCCCCCCGATGACTGATACGCAACAGTGGGGGTCTTGGTGGGTATTGAGGTGGAGCGCCTTTCTGGTAGTGTAAGCTGCCGCCCCCTCGAGCCCCAACACACACCCTGCCCATACTGGCATATGTGTGTAAAGGCATTTCCCTGGGGAGATCTTTCCCTTGACACAGGAGCGCAATCCCCTACTTTCCTAGTATGGTGCCGGAGACTAACTCTTGTTAGCTGTCTTGCACCCCAAGTTGAACTCGTCAAAAAAAAAAAGTAACTTAGCCCATGAACCCGTGAACCCGCGGCGCCATAAGCAGTAAATCGTAAGATAAGTTGTCAGGAACTGAGTGAGCTCATTTTTACGCTATCGACGTGAGACCTTGATATTGTTGTCTTTACTATACAGAACAAACATTGTGACGAAACTTAGTACGGGCAGATGGAATCACAAAATGAGGCATGAAGCCCTCCTTGGTTGCCTAAGCGTCAAGATATTCAGCCCGGGCGGATCTTCGTACAGAAGATGAGCTCGGGGAGCTTTAACCGGACATGTCTGCCAGCAAGCCACGCGTCTTGGATAGCGATAGCCCAAGCCTAGAGCACCGTGCTCAAGCTCCAGTCGTGACTTGCGGGTAGCGGTAAATGTTGGTGTCATCTGCTAATTGCAAGTTGCAACTCTGGATGTAGACGGGCAGAGTAAAAAGGACAAGACATCTCGAATGCATGGTCGTTAGAAAGACGACGCATAAGCGCAACTTGCTTGGGTTCAGAGCAAATTTTTCAATACGCAATATACCGGTTGCTAAATCGAACACAAGAGCAGAAGCTGCCCAATGTGGCGAGGATTGTGGTTTTACATGCGGAGCGATTTTTTTGAGTGGATCCTGGGGCACAAACTAGTCCATGGCGCAGATTAGGGCATGAGGTTGGTATAGAAGCCAATGAAGCTTTCGATCTGACAGCGCTCAGCTATCGCAAGAGAAGCCTTTGGGATTTTCTGAGTCAACGAGCTAACGAGATGACCAAATGCCGAGTAGATGCAACCGAAATAGTCGCGAACAAAGCTTTTGACGACGCGAGCGTGTGAACATAGGGGCATCTTCCGGGCAGCAATATATCACGTGTGCTGACCGCTGCTATGTGAAAGCGGAAGAAGTAACTTACTGGCATTGGTGCTCCATGCTTCTTCGGTGGTCAGAATGCATTATTTGAATACTCTACACGAAATAAATGTCAAGTCAGACGTACTCACATCGGTTCCAAAGAGTGTACAGTACGTACCGTAGTTACTAGTTCGGCTAGTTCTCGGAAGGCATTTGTCGGAGACTCGTCTCGTGCCCCCGTGCACTTTCCTTCCGCTCCCTGTTGTTGATACTCCCGTAAAGCACTAGCCCAACACCCTAAGTACATACATGAAATAGTCACTATATATAGAGGTGGATATACTGAGCAGCAAATTCCGGTAACTTTTTTGGCTCTAGATCCATGTTAACACCAGCTCGATATGCACTGGTCGATGTAGGGGGCGAAGCATGCGGAGAGTTACGTTATGTAGTGAAGGAGACTAGCGGAGAGTTGGGATCGGCCTATAAGCTCGGATTTACGCGAGGATTGCGGAGACGAAAATCATGTGATCGCGTCATCCTACTTGCACGCTTGGACACAGACGGTCACCACTGCGGTAAGGTGAAAGGTCGGTCAGCTGGATGGGATTTCCTCCGGCATCTAACTAGTGAGTTGAAGGCCGGTTGGGTGAAGGTTATGTCCCTTTGGGTATGACAGATGTTGGGGAGGTGAAACAAAATGAGGGTATGATGTCAGTGGAGCTGGTTAATTTTGACGTTGGAAACAACTAGATCGGGAGGAGGAGCCAGAAAAGGAGATATGGGACTACATGGAGGAGTGAAGATCGTCGTTCTTTCGATGCCTCTCGAATCTCTCCCGCTTGTCATCCTGCCGTCCACTCTCCCATGGCTCTTTTCCTATTTCTTACCTGCCTTTTCCTCCTTGTTCTTCAACCACCACCATGACCTTCGCCGTCCTTCGTGCGCTGCAGGGCATCATTGCTGACGCCCTCGACGACATCCAAGCCGTCTATGCAGCAGCGTCCGCGCAACCTGTTCCATCTTCTGCCTCCTCTGCTTCATCAACATACTCTCTATCTCGTCCCGCATCCCCCGCCCCTGCTCACAACTCGCATCCCCGACCAGCGACGCCACCTCTCCTTTTCCAGTCACGTAACAATCTACCAGTGCCTATGCCCGCAACGTCACCCTTTCTCAGCTCTGGCAAGAAGAGCCCAACTGCAGGCATCGATTTCCCAGCCCTTGATATGCCCTACGACGCGAACAGTAATGCAGAAGCTCTTACCTCGCACCCAGACGTTGTAAATGCTATCTCGCGCATTGTTGCTGCGACCGCCCAACTTGCAGTAGCGGTGCGGTCGCCATTCCTAACACTTTGCGACGCAAGCATGGCCGTGAGTATCAGGGTTTATTAAACTTGTGATTTTATGCGCGGCTATTCGGTGTGCATCATATGGCATCTCACGGAATCGTCGTTCTACATCTGTCTTGCACCTTGCCCTTGATCCGCACACTGTATGGATCAGCGGTGCCTAAATATCCAATCCATTCTCTTCCGCATTATCCTTACACCATTTCAATCGTCTCCAGCCAGGTCAATTTTCTGGTATGACTTGCACGCGTTGGCTTTGTCTCCATCATCTTGGCCGTTCTTTCGGTTACTCATAGTGTTTTTCCTTCATTAGTACCACCTGCCATCCTGTGTGCGCTTCTTGGAAGCTTCGAACGTCACAGAGCTTCTACGGGAAGCCGGTCCGCGTGGTATGCATGTGTCGGACTTGGCACGTAAGATTGGCGTTGACGCTATGAAGATCAGTGAGTACTTCCTTCGAATGCACCATATATTGCCCCTTTCCTATATTTTACGTTTTCGGTGCTTCTATCCGTGAGAAGCTTTCTGATGCGCGTAAACGTCCATCGTAATTTTGTTCTCATTGCTCTGACCTCGTGCTTCTACTTCATGTATGTATGCTCAACACTCTTGCTTCAGGTCATATCCTCCGCTTGCTTGCGACACACCACATACTTAGGGAACGTGCTCCTGATATCTTTGCTCTGAACCGTGTCTCGACACTGCTTGATACTGGGAAGTCGTTCGAGGAAATCATGAAATGGTAAGTTTGTTTTATTACGCATAATCAATAAGCTTAATTGTACGTATATTGTATTAACGCAATGACCAGCCCAGAGAAGAAACATGAAGATACGACGGGGACCGCTGCCTTTTTCGCGCTCGCGTTAGTCCAGACATGCCGATGCCATCATTTGATACTAAATTATTTTGCTCAGGACTGACGAACTTTTCAAAGCGTCTGCATACCTCACCGACTCTCTTCTTCCTCACGTCTCTCCACATGAGAACGTGATCAACCGGACGCTTGCACCATTGCCCCCGAGATTACCTGTCAATGGCATGGTTCTTGTACAAGATACGACATCGGCTGGTTGTCCTGATGCCGTTCATAATATCAACCACGTACCCTCGAAAGTCAAGGCTCGCTCGGAGGCAGATCTACGTCTACATACCAACAATCGTCCGCATCGACGACAACACACAACAAATATCTCAATGTCGTCTGCCGAAGAAGGCATATCTACTCAATCTTCGCCCACAGCTACTTCTGCGATACCGTCCCCGCATCCGCCACCAGCGCCTCCCCCAACACCTGCGTCAGGTCCCGTTATCCCGTCGTCACCACAGACCCCGATTGCAAGTGCAAATGCCACTCCGACACTTGCTCCAGCGCCTGTCATACGTAGATTATTGTCGCGCACTCGTCTCACCGTGTCTGGCTCAAAGCCCAATTTGAACCTGAATGTCGGATTAGGAGTGGGCATAACATCGCCAAGATCTCCTCGATCTCCAATTTCTGCTATATCCCCGAGATCCAGCAATTCAGCTAGCTCAGCCCCACCACATTCGTTAAGTTTTGATAGTGTCTCACCTCCGACATCCGCCGTACACTCGCCCAACTTAGGTTCTACTCAGTTACCGCCACCGCCTCCCAACGGTGTTCCGCAGCTAACGAAGCAGGGTATAAATGGGACCCGCCGCTCATTGGTCAATACACCACCACTCACCGCTTTTAACCTTTCGCAGCGGACAGCGTCGCATTACTGGGCCTGGCTCGAGGCCCCGGGAAATGCTGTCCGATTGGCTCGGTTCGGCCGTGCTATGTTGGGGAGTAGCGCATGGGAGAGTGAGGAGGAAAGCGCTGGTGAGAATATGCCTTTTACGCAGATCACTGGATATGAATTATTGATGGTATTTCCAGCTTTTCCGTTTACGACGCTCCCTCCTGATTCTCTTGTCGTGGACGTTGGCGGGGGAATTGGTAGCACAGCGATGCGTCTTGCGAACCAATTCCCCGAAATGAGGTTCGTTGTGCAGGATCGAGATGCGACTTGCCGAATGGGAGAAGACGTGCGTATGCAGCTCGAATACACACGATAGCCATGACTGACTGACTACGTATATATGTATTTGTCTTTGTAGACATGGCGTGCACGATGCCCCGATCTGCTCGAATCAGGTCGGGCGAGATTCCAAGGTAGACAAATTCTTCTTATTCCGGATGTTGCCCTCATCGTGTTCTTTCTAGCCCACGACTTTTTCAAACCTCAACCATTACAACGCGTTCAGCCATCTGTCTTCATTTTGCGCGTCATTTGCCACGACTGGCCAGACGAATTTGCTCGGCGCATTCTTTTGCAGCTCCGGCGAGCAGCACGTGAGTTCCAGGATGGAGATGAGAAGTATGAGGACGGTGTTGCAGGGACGTATCTTTTCATTGGCGACCATGTTCTGCCATATGCTTTCGTTGAAAAGTCGGGTGCCGACGATGGTACTGAGTCGCATAGCGACCGGGCATCATCTATGATGGATGAGTCAATCACAGCGGGCATCGAAGGCATTGAAGAGCTTGGCACATTGAAGGGTGCACGTTGGCCATTACTCTCAAATCTAGGTGCTGCGAGTGCAAATGCATATTGGATGGACATGACAGTAAGCCAACAACCTCCCACTCACGGATTCATGACGGAGCTAATGTGAATCGCAGATGCAAGTCACATTTAATGGGCAGGAACGAACGCTTCCAGAACTTATAGCGCTTACTGCATCGGCGGGCTGGCGCATCATCCGTGTCGGGCGCGTTGAGGGCTCGCTTTTTGGACACATAGTCGCGGTACCGGCGCCCGTCCCTATGTCGCTGGTGCGAGAATCACCACTCTCTTCATGTACGAACGCTACTCCTGGAAATACGCGTACGATCTGGGACGAGGCACAAGATGAAGATCTCCCGCCTGCAATAATGTCGCGCCCATCAACTCCCGCATTAGACATGTTTGCTACGGGGCGCGATTTGCTGCCGGGTGGGGGCGGTGTGAAGGGAGCCCGCGGCGGACGGTTGATGCGCTGGATGCAGCATATGCGGAAGGGGAGTGTGGCAGATCTGCGGCGTGGTGTGGCTAGGGCGAATGACCGTGACCGTGAAGAGAAGAGGGGCAGAATGAGGGTTGACTCAGCCGGAAATGGGAGCGGTCCTGGTCCTGGCGTGACGACAGGGACGAATGGGGACGCTGTGGGAGATGGGGAGAAGTGGGGAAGTAGGGAGGGAGGTGAGAGAGAGCTGCTGTTGCCTCCGCCCCCACCCCTGCCGGAGAAGGAACGGGCGCTCCCACACGGGCGCGGCTTGCTGAAGAAGGTCTCACAATACTTCGCAGAGGGAGGTTAAATGTGGTTTCGCAGTGCTTCGGAAGTTTGAGCATCTCCGAAGAGATATCTGCTTATTTTTGTTTCGATTGTTTGTCTCGGTCTATATTTCTTCGTCTGGATCGGACAACGCACGGTTGCTTTGCTATTGCCTGGAGGGCAGCGAATGGATGGCACAGGATGCTCAGCTTAGCCGGCAAGCCACATTTCTTTATTTTTCTGCCAGCTTCTTTCGTCATTTCGGTTCACTCCGTTTTGTTGTACCGCTTCCTGTTCCGCTTCCTCTCTGTGGCGTTCTATCTGTTGGCGTCGGGTTTCTAATGGACGTACCTTTGTAGATGGTTGTATTCCGTCCGGTGCGATTGAGTTTGAGTGCATAGTGTAGATTATGTTAACGACACCGGTGTACTTAATGCAGAGATTCAAGAATCAAGGTTTTTCATACATTGCTATTGGAGTGATATGTGATTGTGTCAGGTTGGCCGTCCGATGCTGCCGCGATAACTTGTACTAAGAAGTTTGCAGGTCTATACGCACCGAGGCACGAGGGAGAAACAGACACTAAGCCTTCAGGTGCGCGGCGCGAGGAAGGCGCACACTTCGCACTCGAGAGGGCATGCTGCAACCATGTAGGGGACTAGCACTGATACTATCAGGGGATTCAGTAGCCCAGGGTTGAATATGAGACAAGCCATTGCTCTTTCCACATATTATTGCCTTGAAAGTACTCATAAGCACTCTATGCAACATATTAAACAGTATTCTATTTCTTTCTTCCATTTTTGTTGTTTGAAGCAGAACTAACAAAAATAGAAAAAATAGAAAATGTGCAGCTGTTCAAGTTTAGGTCTGTTGAAAGCACAATGATTGGCACAATAGTCCTTGAGGCTGGGACACTCCACTCAAGGAGGTCTGAAAGGAGACAGTGGGTAGAGTGTGGGTAGAAGGCCCAAAAGGGCAAAAAGCAACATCAGGATTAAGAAGTAGCAGTAAACAAGGAGTGTGGCTAAATCCATGATGAGGGAGTAATGTAGAGTAATCAACTGTAGAATAATGTCCCAGACCAGAGCCCTTAAGTACCTAAATACATGGCACACAGACCAGGAGAGATAAGCCCTAAGGCATGTGCCAAACCATGTATGACAGAGTGTGTGAGTGAACTAACATGAGGTAGCCATGTAGATAAGGAGCACACAGCAAAAGCCAAAAGGGAATTTCAACAAGGTCCAGATCCAATAGATCACAATACTATGGTTGAAGCTGCACTTCAGCAACTCTATCTCAGAAGAGTTGGGTTACAGTGCATTCTCACTTACATGAGTGTTACAATAACTTGGGTCCTGTTACAGCAGCTTTCCGTGTGTTACAATTTCTTGTGCTTATGTAATGTACTCTCATGCATTACAGTAAATGTGTACCTGGAAGTGTGCTTGCACATGGTGTTGAAATCCCCTTTTGGTTTTTGCTGTGCACTCCTTATCCACATGGCTACCTCATGTTACTTTACTCATACACTCTGTCATTTGAGGTCTGGCACACACCTTAGGGCTTTTATCTCTTGGTCTGTGCACTGTGTAGATAGGTACTTAAGGGTTCTGGTCTGGGACATTGTTCTACAGTTGGTTATCTACCCTTCTCCCTCATCATGGATTGGATATCACTCACTTTTTATATCTACTTTACAATCATGATGTTGCTCTTTGCTTTCCTTGGGCTTTTGCCTGCACTCTATCTGCCAAATCCCTTCAGACCCCCTTGAGTGGAGTGTTCCAGCTTTAAGGACTGCTGTGCCACTCATCATGCATTTCACCACATGGAACACTCAAAGGAGGTGAGATGGAGTCTGGATGTGAACAATTAAAGTATCATGCTATATGGATGGGCAAAATAGGAAAAGTGCCGATCACACCAAATGCTGACTTTGTGACCTGTGACTCCATGGACCACATCTTGGCCTATACACCTTATCAATCCTGCTCCTTGTTTGCCAAACCTGGTCCTATAGTCCAATGTCTCAACAAATGTGTGATTGATGCAACTGTGGATGATTGTCACATGCAGTGTGTTAATGTCACTGTGTTTGCCTGATGTTGCTGATGGTCATTTTCTGGTGTTACATGTGCATGATGCTCATCATCTCCTCCCAACTGAAATCTTGACTGTCTGCAGTCAATGCAGTCAGATGTAAGACACAGCAAGGAGAGACAATGTGCAGGGGTGATGGTGCAGGTGGAGCAAATGAATGAGTGGATGAGGAAGTGCATCAGGGGGTGGATAGGTTGGTATAGAGATGCTCTCCAAGGTGCAGTGAGGCAAAACATGGATGAGGGGGTATAGGATAATCATTGCAGAACATGGGGGAGCCAATGCAGGAAGAGGGGCAGAACATGACTGGGTGAGGACAAGGGATAGTGCACAGGGACATGATGGTGTTAAACTTACAGTACGTACTGCAACACCATCTTGTTCAGCTTCTCTCCACTTTACTGCACTATACAAATACACAACACTTCATGAACATCTTCTCTCCTTGGACTATCTACCTATCTGAGTACTTCACACTCCACACCATACTCCATATGACATGTGTCCCACTTCATATGGTAGTCCTTGTTCTTTACTATACACTCTCTGCTTCAACTCTAAGGAGTTACTACTATAAGTTGAGCCATCACTGTACCTACTCCTCAGATGTCTCACTTGTAGTCTGAGTGAGTATCTCTCCTACCTATCTACTACCCACTGTCATCTCTACCCTGCAGTGTATTTGAACCATGTTGCATTGGCCTGCCACACTTGCAACCTACTACTACTCCACTGCAGATGTGTCTGTGTGAGGCGCATGCTAAGACAGCGAGGTCACAACTGAAAAGGAATGGGGATTGGCGAGGGATGAGACAATACACCTTAGAAGAGTCATGCTGTAAAGCGGATATCTCAGATGTATAAAGCTAAAGAACTAACTACTACATGAGAGTCTTTATATACTACAGGGATTGGCACACAGACCATGTGCTGTCACTGTAGGGTAGGCATATGTAAATGAGATGCACAGCATCTGTGAGAAGTATCAGTAAGCAATGCGCAGCATTGCACTGCATCAGTAAGTGTCTGTGGGAATTGTAGTCATAATTGTACAGTAAGTGGCCCGATGACTAAATGGATATGTGTCATAGATAATCGCGATAAGATCTACTGATGATCTGATAAGATGAGATAAGATATCTCATGTAGATCTTGAGTGATAAGGATGAAAGAAATCGTAAAATGAAAAGAAAAATAAGTACGTTCTGACAAATACCCCCCTTCTTAGGGCAAGATGACTCAACAAGCAAAAGAAACTCCAGTAGAACCAAAACCTTGATCTCCGTGTTGAGTATCATCCAAAGAGATAACTTCTTCGACTTTAGCAAGGGATATATATTCTAAAATCAATTGAGCCACTCGATCTTTGATTTTGACTGTAAAGTCATTATCACTGAGGTTAACCAATAGAATCTTTACAGGGCCATGATAGTCTGAGTTGATTACTCCTGCTCCAATGTGAATAGAGTTTTTGACAGCCAGACCGCTGCGAGGAGCAATACGTCCATAGCAGTTGTCTGGTATAGCCAAGGAGATTTGAGTATTGACCAATTTTTGGCCATGTGCAGGAATGACGATTTCTTCTGCACTGTATAGATCTAATCCGGCGGCATGCTCTGATCCGCAAGTAGGTAAAGTTGCTAAGTTGGAAAGTCATTTGATGGGGATGGAACAATGTCAAATAGATCTGATAGCTGTAGGGTGGATGGTATGGAATTCTTTAACCAGCTTGGGTACATCTTTGATCATAATACATGCTGGTTCCCAGGAATTTTCGTCTTCTGGGTAATTCTTCCATTTGATAAGATATTGAATATTTCCATGGTATTTCCTGCTATTCAGAATCTTTTCGACTTCATATTGTTCGACATTATCTTTGATGATAGGTGGCGGAGGGATTTTTATGATATGCTCTGGAATGTCATTCAGAGAGTATGGTAGTAGTTTGACGATATGAAAAACAGGATGGATTTTCATAGACTTGGGGAGTGCTAATTGATATGCGTTGTTTGAAAGCACTTTGGTGATTGAATATGGTCCAAGTCTTTTATGATCCAATTTCCAAGTTGGTCGTCCTGTCTGTATGTTAGATGCATCTAACCATACTTTATCTCCAATTTGATATTGAGGAGTCTTTCCTTTGTGCGTATCATAAAATTTCTTCATGTCATCAGCTGCCTTTCTCAGCGCTGATTCTGCATCTTCCCTCATCCTCTTCAATCCTTCAACAAAATTTTCTACTGAATTGATAGTGGACATCTTGCCTGGTTTGAATCCCATTCATGGATTTTGTCCAGAGTTCAACATGAAAGGAGAGTATTTGGTGGAGGCATTAATTCTATTGTTATAACAGAATTCCACCATAGGCAACCAGTTCATCCAATCCAATTGTTGATGATCCACAAAAATACAGAGGTATTGCTCAATTTCTTGATTAATCCTTTCTGTTTGTCCATCTGTTTGTGGATGATATGCTGTGGATAAGGCTGTTTTAATGCCCAATAATCAGTTTAACTCCTTCATCATTTTGGAAGCAAACTGGGGACCGTGATCAGATAAAATCTTCTCAGGTAATCCATGATGTTTCCAAATATTGTCTCTGAACAACCGCGCTACTCCTTCAGCAGTGACATCTGATGTTGTTGCCATAGTGTGAATCATTTTTGAGAAACGATCAACAACCACTAAAATTGAATCATATCCCTGACTATCTGGTAATTGTGTGATCAAGTCTGTAGAGATGATTTGCCAGGGATGAGATGGTATTTCGTTTGGAGTCAATTCTCCTTGTGGTTTTTGAGTGATTGTCTTTGTTCTTTGGCATATGTCACAGCTTTTGACATATTTTCCAATGTATGCTGCCATTCCCTTCCACCAAAATGTTCTTGACACTATCTCTAGTGTCCTCCACTGTCCTGGATGTCCTGCAATTGGGGTGTCATGACATTGTTTGATGACATCTGCTCTGCAACTATCTGGGACTAATATTTTGTTTTTGTACATGAGCAATCCTTTTTTGTTTTGTCCCCATCCTGCTATAGTCGCTGTTTTGCATTCGTCTGCTGACAATTCTACCCACATCTTGACATCTCCATCCTTCTCTTGTTCATCTGTGATCTTCTGGAGTAGTGGAATATTGTTTGTCATAACTGCTAGGATGTGTTTGTCCTTAATCTTGGATGCGCAAGTGCTATCAACAAGATTATTTGGTTTGAAGAATTCTGGTTTAAGCAGTATGACATTCTCATTGTCATGTTCCACCCCCTCTTTATGATCTGATCGCCTCAATAGTAGATCTGGTTTGGCTGAACTCTTTCCCAGTCTGTGGGAAAGGTGAAAGTTGAACCTAGAAAGAAATAGAGACCATTGAGCCTGGCAACAGTTCAATTTCTGGGCACTCATGAAGTACTCTAGGTTTTTGTGATCTGTAAGGATCTCAACTGTACTATCTGTTCCTTCTAGATAGTGTCGCCATTGCTCCAATGTGCGTATAACAGCTAACATCTCTTTGTCATAGATGTCATAATTTCTTTCTGCAGGTGATAACCCTTTGCTGATATATGCGACTGGATGCCACTTCTCGTCATCTCTCATCTGCAATAAAACTGCACCTGTAGCATATCCAGAGCTGTCTGCTTCTACAAGATATAGATGATTGGGTTCAGGAAAGACTAAAACAGGTTTTGAACATAACGCTGTTTTAAGATTTTCAAAAGAGTCTTTTTGTTCCTGATCCCAGTGCCATTTACTGTCTTTTTGTAGAAGAGTGTTCAGGGGTTTTGCTATATTGGAAAATCCTCAAATAAAACGACGATAGAAATTGGTAAATCCCAGGAATGAGCGAACTTCGGTAACAGATGTGGGAGTAGGCCATTCAGCTATCCCTTGGACCTTGACAGGATCCATCATGATTTTATTGAAGGATATCTTGAGGCCGAGATAATTGATTTCTGTCTTTTCAAAGTTGCATTTTTCTGGTTTTAGGTAAAGTTTGTTATTGTGTAATATTGTGAGGACTTCTTCTACTATGCGACGGTGTTCTTCCATTGTTGCGGTGAAGATGAGGATGTCGTCCATATAAACTGCCACTTTGCCCCTAGTGATGAGTTCTCTAAAGAGATGATTCATCATAGTTTGGAAGGTAGTGGGGCTATTGGTAAGTCCAAAGAACATGACAAGGGGTTCATATAGGCCTTTGTTCGTGATAAAAGCGGCTTTCCATTCGTCTCCTTCCTTGATACGAACATTGTTGTATCCCCATCTGATGTCAAGTTTGGTGAAGTATTTTGCGCCTTTAAGTTTGTCGATCAATTCCGAGATAAGTGGTAATGGGTAGGAATTTTTGATAGTTATCTCGTTAAGACGTTGATAATCTTGGATGGGACGTAATTCACCTGATTTCTTTTTGATAAAGAAAAATGGAGAAGCCATGGGTGATTTGGAAATATGTATTCGTCCCGATCTAAGGTTTTCTTCAACAAACTTTTCCAATTCTTGTTGTTCAACAAAGGATAGGTTATACACCTTTCCCATGTGCATCTTTGCTCCTGGTTTCAACTCGATAGCATGATCCCAAATTCACTTTGGAGGTAGTTCATTGAAAGATTCCTTTTCAAAAACCGATTTGAACCCATGGTACGCTTTTGGGACGATATCTTCAAAGGATTTTTTTATCTTTTTCTTTTCTGCCTCTATTGCTAGTTCTTGGGATATATTGCGAATTGCGGCATCCTTCTCATCATCTCCTATCATGATGCAGAGAATGTGGTCTTCCTTTTGTACTTCATCTTCGTCATCATCGTCTACTTCTACTGTTTTTGGTATTTCCTTCTTCAATTTTTCTGTCTTCTTCTTCTTCCATTCTTTTCTTTCTTCAACAACTCTTACGTGACACCTTCATGGACATCTAGTAAACAAGATCACTCCAGTATTCCAGTCTATTTCAGGATTGTGGATTTTAAGCCAAGTTTCTCCAAGTATGAGATTGACTTTCCCTAGTCCCGTGACACAGAAAGTTGTTTGTTCCGTATGGTTTTGGACTTTGACAATTAAATCCACAGTTTCAGTGATAGATCCTTGTTCGTTTTTGGTTCCATCAACGTTATAGACTGGTATAGCAATAGGAAGTTTCTTTGTGTTTAGATGATTTGTTTTCACAAATTCCTTGTCTATATAACATGTAGTAGCTCCTGAATTGAGAAGCGCTTTGATTGTTACTGTTTGTCCATTTTCTGGTACCTTGATCTCGATTTTAATCATGGGTAAATCCACTCTGATTCCCATAATTTCATGCTTTTCTTTGTCTTGAGAGGGCATACTCTCAGATGTCTCTTTCTTCTCAGTCTTGGTCTCCGATGCAATGTTGTTAAATACCATTTCGTCAATAGGATCGCATACATTTGCATGATCAACAGCGCCATCGTCTGGAGTAAGTACTGAGAACATATTTTTGGACAGTCCAGTGACATCTACTGGCTGTCCTTTGCAAAACCCTGTTGCTTCCTTCTTTCTCCTTCATCAAATATCATCTTCTCAAAATCTACCGTGCTCATCTGCCTGATCTCTTTGTGAATTTCCCTGATATTCTTCCTCTGTGGACAGACATTTGCCCTATGCCCCTCTTTTCTGCAGTTGAAACATATAAGGGGTCTTCTTCTCTGCGCTGCGTCTATGTCCATCGGCACCATTGCATTGCTCGCCCTTTGTGTACTTGTATTGGTTTGAGGATTGGCTGATTGTGTGTATCTAGGGGTTCATTGAGATGGTCCCCTAGACTGCATAAGCTGACGATACTCTCTCATATGTCTGTCTGCTTGTTGAGCCATCCTCTGCCATTCCAAGTAAGTCGTGGGGAGTGGATTGGTGTTGTAAACTCTGTTCAATACGTCACTGTTTAATCCCCTCTTATAGCAGTTGATGAGCGCATGCTCATCATATAGAGTTTTTGCTGCTAATAGAAGGAATTCAGTGGTATATTCATCTGCTGTTTTCCCCATTTGTCATAGTTTGTGGAGGGCTTGCTGCACAGTGTGTGCTTCGTCTGGATCTCCAAACTGTTCTCGTAGTTTGGTATTGAATTCAACCCAATCTTGGAAGGGCATGGGGTATGATGGATTGAGGGGATTAGCCTCATGTAGTCATTGTTTCGTGACTTGTAGATTCCTCCATGCTTCTGCCGATCCTCCTATCATATAGGAGAGGGTGTATGTAATTCGATTGCTATCTGACCACGTCTTGTTTGCTGCAAATACCAAGAATAGTTCTTGGACAAATGAGTCAAGTTTGTCTCACTTCCCTGAGAATGCTGTAGGTGCAGAAACTTTTACCTGGTGTTGGGCAAATACATGGGCTGATTGGGTGTTTGTTTGGCCAGAGGTATTGGTGGGAATAGTTGGGGGGTGTATGGAAGGAGGGGCTTGTTGCCGCATCATTGTGGTGATTTCCTTCATGTTTTTGGCAATATCTGCCATTGTTGTCCCCAGACTTATGATTGCATCACCTTGTTCCCTCTGTATGTGCTGCTGCTGCTTTATCTGATCGCTCATCATCTCCATTGCTTCCTCTACATCCAGAAGTCTGAGTCTTCTGGTTTCGTCTGCTTCTCTTCTTTCCCTTTCTTGTGAAGAATCCTCGACCATTGGTGCTGGTTCTCTGAATTCCCAGTTGCTCAGTCCTGACATCATCATTCATTTCTAAAGATGAACACCTGGGGGAGTGAGTTTCGATATGGGCTGGTTTGGTCGAGGTAGTTTGGAAAGAAATGCCAAGGGAATTCTTCAGGGTGATCGTTGTAATAGGGGTTATGGAGTCTGAAGAACCAGATCGCCTGCTGCTGTCTGTAATTATAGGCATTGGTGTGGAAGCGGAGGAGAGCAATAGAAGTTGCTCGACAAGTTGGTGGCGAAAGAGAGCTGAATCTGGCGTAGGATTTGCCAGATCTTGTTCTCTTTTCTGAGCATAGAATGCGCGGAATGGTGAAAGTAAGATTGTGCGAAGTGAAAACTCACTATTCCTTTTTCAAGGGAATAGGCCTTTCAACACAAAATGGAAGGTGGGAGTACATAGGTATATACTAGTATATAAGTGCTACTAGTACTATGAAAGAAATCTTTGTTATAGTAAAATTTATAGTACTCCTGGTCTGAACGGTTGTCAGGAGGTTCTGCGATGCCCCACTAAGTGGTAGACACCCTAGCACTGCTCACTGAGGCAATATAAGGCCCAGCGCTGCAGCTGAACTACGAAGAACTGGAGAACTATAACAATACAATGCTCTCTTGAGCAAGGAGGGAGGGGAGTGATGGTTGGAGACGAGATATGGGAGTGAGGGAGGAGGTGAGGTCGCTGATGAGAGCTTTATACAATTGTGAGGTGCACGCTAAGACAGCGAGGTCACAACTGAAAAGGAATGGGGATTGGTGAGGGACAAGACAATACACCTTAGAAGAGTCACACTGTAAA
>QLPN01003848.1:53457-99257 GCA_003314395.1 Albatrellus ellisii
GGATATGTGTCATAGATAATCGCGATAAGATCTACTGATGATCTGATAAGATGAGATAAGATATCTCATGTAGATCTTGAGTGATAAGGATGAAAGAAATCGTAAAATGAAAAGAAAAATAAGTATGTTCTGACAGTCTGCCTCTAACCTTCTGGCTTCTAGCCACTGCTAAGAGTGGCCTATTGGACAGTCTTAGGGAAGGTCTGTAATAGTGCTCCTGGTAACTGGAGGTTGGATATGCACTTGAGAGATGTAATAGAGGTTTCAAATCATGATGTAGATCAGGATTGACGTGATAATGATGAGGATGATTCCACCGATGATTAGTTGAGGATCCAGAGTGATAAGCATAAGATGTCTTAGTGATGTTACTTGATGACTTATAGAGACCTTAGACTTGGTTTGAAGGGGAAGCAAGATTGGTAGTGAGCTTAGGTCAAGCGCAGTTTAAGGAGAATCCCTAGATTGTGAAGTTGACAAGACTGGGGTTTAAGACTGCCAGTTTGTCAACCTTTTATACAAACTAATGATCTAAGTATAGTAAGGTTGTGCAGTAATGTGCAGTAAGTAAATGATAATGTGCAGTAAGGCACAGTAAATTGCAGTAAGTCGCGTCCATGTGATATAAGTGGCTCAGCCACAAACACGAAATGAACATGGGATAAACAAATGTAAATAAAGGTGAAAACAGGAAGTCCTTGCTAATTGTATAGTAATAGTCCTTAGCAAGTAAATGTTATAATAAATAAAGAAAGATAAGGAGAAAAAGGATAAGTCTAATATAGTACTTGGAGCTAAGCTCACACTTAAGTATGTAAATACTTAAGTACTATAAAAGAGAAAAGAAAAAGAGAAGAGAGTCCTTACTAAGCTAAGCTCACACTTGTAGTAATAATACTACACTTTACTAGTAAGTAAAATAAAGAAAGAAAGAAAAAAGGAAAAAGAAACGTGTTACGAGGTGCCAAAGCAAGTGCCTTGTAACAGCCACCTCCTACATCTTTGCTATGACTTTTGTAATCATTGCTGTCATCTTCCATAGCCTGCACATACAGATGGAAGGCGAGCATAAATGTGAGTTGGGAATGGGTGAACTGGAGGGAAGACTGGCATGTAGTAATAGGAATGGGCAGCAAAGTTAGGGTGGGGAGGGTACAGAGAAGGGATGGAAAATGGATGATTTTTCTTGTTTTTGAAGTCTGTGAGAGATGGGAGGAAGAGAGAGAGACAGAAAAAGAAATGAAAAGGTAGTGCAGGTCACAGAGGGAACAGGGAAAGGTGAAATAGAGTGGGAATATGGCAGGTGAGAGCATAAGGGCATGAAGGAGGAGAATGGAGCCTGTTTTTTTAAATTTTTAAATTTTAAATTTTTGAAGTTTGGTGTTCAGCAAGAGAAAGAAGAGAGAAAATGTAAATGTGAAAGATCATAACAAACAGGGAGGGAGAGCAAAAAATGACACAGCAAGTGTGAAGTGCAAGCACTCCTGCCCTAAACCAGGGAGCATGATAAAATGACCACCACCACTAAGTTTCATCAACACCATCTTCTTCAACAACCACCAACATGTCCTGCTCTACTTCCCTCACTGCTACCTCCTCTGACTGTGCACTCATGCACATCTGAGCATGCATGCATACAACCCTCAATGTGTGGCCACAAGGCAAAGGACTTGAAGAGGAGGCATACCACACTTGGACAGTGGGCACCACAATGCTCCTGGTATGTGATGCAAGGCACTGACCAGTCATCCCCACTAACCTGTAGTGCACAGGACATGCACTGGCAGCATAACAGCATGGAAGCCAACACTGCCTTTTTCATGGAAGGTGTCCATGATGTTGTGGCAGCCATGTCCCAACCTAGTTGGCCATGGTGGGGATGTGAATTCCTTCCACCTGCACAGGTTGAAGAATACACCTGTGTGGCTAATGAAATGGTTGAATGCAAGCTGGAGCTCAAGGAGGCCACAAAGTGGGAGTGTGAGGAGCATGAGATACAGGAACACATGGAGCAGGAGGCATGGGAGCTAGCAGAGCACAAGGCACAGGAGCAGGCAGCACATGTCAAGGCTGAACAACTGGTGACCCTGGCATGGGAGACAGCAGAACATGATTAGGCCAAGCAACTTGCAACCAAGGAGTGGTCACTGGTCAAGTGAGCAATGCAGGCTGCAGTGGAGGTTGAACTGCAGGCACCACCAGCAGGTAGTGGCATGCATGGGCAGGAGCTCCATGTCATCATATCCAAATGGCCACAAAAGCCTCTCTGGATGCAGGTGTTGGGCAAACAGCAGGTGCACAAGGGCACTCTGGTGTGCATATGGAAGGTGGCAGCAATGTGATTGCTGCATAGCTCACCCATGGCCAATGAGGACAGCCCAGAGGCCAGCAGCAAGAGCAAAAGTGACAGTGACAATGCTACCAGTGGTGATGACAATGATGACAATGATGAAGGCATGGATGAACTGGTGGCCTCTACAAGGGCAGCTGGGATGGTGCTGGCTGTTATGAGGCACTTGCTTTGGCACCTTGTGTTGTGTTTTCTTTTTTCCTTTTCCTTTTTCCTTTTTTCTTATATTTTACTTACTATAGGTGTAGCATTAACTACAGCAGTGAGCTTAGCTCCTACTTATAGTAAGGACTCATTTCTTTTCTCTTTACAGTACTTAAGTATTTACATACTTAAGTGTGAGCTTAGCTCCAAGTACTATAAAGGCTTATCTTTTTCTCTTTTATCTTTCTTTATTTACTATAACATTTACTTGCTAAGGACTATTATGATACAATTAGCAAGGATTCATCTTTTTCATCTTTATTTATCTTTGCTTACTTTCAGTTCATTTTGCACATGTGACTAAGTCACATGACTTACTGTGCATTACTGTGCACTACTGTGCAGTACTGCACATTCATCATTGATTGATGAACTTTACTATATTTAGGACTCCAGTTGAGTATAAATAGTTGAAAGACTGGCAGTCTTATACTCCAGTCTTGTCAACTTTGCAATCTAGGGATTCTCCTATAACTGTGCTTGGTCTAAACTTGCTACAAACTTGCTTTACTCTAAAGAACTAAGTATAAGACCTCTAAGTCACTCCAAGTATCACTAAAGACATCTTAGACCTGTCACCCTGGATCCTCATTTAGTCATCAGCAGTATCATCCTCATCACTATCTTGTTGATCCCACTCTTCATCATCATCATCATCATCATCATCATCAGGAATGGCTACTATGTTTATCAAACATGTATCCACTACCTTGTTACCAGGGGTATTATCATATCAGACCTTCCCTAAGACTGTCCAATAGGCTGCTCTTAGTGCTTTGAAAAGACTCTGAACTCCTCCTAACAACCACCACACCTCTAGGAAGTGTGCAATCTCACCATGGCTTCTACATCATCTAATTTCCCAGGAGATTACCACAATCAATTTCTCCCTGCCAATGCTATCACATTAGATGTAACTGATTGCCAGTGGCCTGATTACCTCCAATATGACAGCAACAACAAACTCTTTTACATCAACAATCAACTCATTTACTTCACCCGTACCAACCAGGAACCCCAAGTCGTATTCTCTAATGGATTACCAGTTACAACTGAAGTACTTCTTCTCTCAGCAAACATCCACTGAGAAATCTCACTAGATACTGAAGTTTGCTGTCAACATAGACAACTTCTTGAAAACCACAAACCAGTCACCCTTGACAAATACACTAATGTTGAAGACACCTTCTATGAGAAACACAACCAGTGGATATATGAGGAATATATGGAAGACCCTGATGAAGACCAAGTTATCATTTGCTGGGATCTCACAAACCCATCAGACTACCATTATGTTGAAATATCTCCCAAATGAGTATCTTCATTACCCATGATCCCCAAATACTGACAGAGTCTTATACCAAGATTGTGATCAGAATCTTGCACAGGAACTCACACAGAACCCCCAAGACCACAAATGCCCATCAATGTTTCAGAAGACCTTCCTCAAGTGGAAACCTTCTTTACTCCTCAAGCACCAACTTCAGGAGATGAAACCATTACTTCATCCACCCCTTTCATTCAATCAAGAATCACCCCTGGAACTACAAGTTCAAACTGAATTGATCTGATGCCAACAACAAATCACCTGCACCTGAAGAGAACTCAATCAACTATATCAAGAATGGCTAACACATCATCCACTTCCTCCAAGGAACCCTGACTTAATAAGCCATCCAAGTTTTCTGGAACCAAATCTATGAGACTGGAGTCTGCATATTACTGCTGTTGCAGGACTGGGTGCACTCAACTAAAGGATCACACCTAAAGAAGAGGAAATCCAGCCATAACTAGCTGGGGTATATTCAGCTATACTAATGAAGCCTATATACTCTGAGGTAAAGTGCATGGACCAGCGCAGTATACTATAAGGCAGGCTACAAGGTACAATACTGCAGTAAGTGATGGAACATGCCAAAGGTGCATGCTATGACCTTATGGTCTAGGCCTAGCCAGAATATCCTAGACCACAATGGCAGTAAGTGTAATATGATAAGATAAGATCAGATAAGATGAAGTAAGTATAGATCTTATCTTATCAGACAACAGGAGAAACAATAAAAGAAATAAAAAGAAATAAAGAGGTAAATGCACCAAATAATGGCACCTGACAGAATCCACCACCAAAGACTTTATCTGAAAGGTTAAACTCCATTTCTTTACCAAGAATTTCAAGGATGATACAGATAAAATCACCTTTGCATTATCCTTTTGTAAAGAAGGAATGGTTGCTGGAACATGGGCCAGACAAATCATTGATAAGCTCACCATGTCCACTTCAACACTCACCTGGAAACAATTTGAGGAACAATTTGGTGACAAGTTCTACCCAAGTAACAAAGGGGAGTTTGTGCATGCAGGATATGGGAGATTGTTGCAATCATGATGTATAGCAATGTTAGTATGTATGAGAAGCTCATTGCTATGAGCGAGACAGGCAGTGGCATCACTGCAGCAGAGAGATATGTGGCCAACACAGTAAGGTGTGGCAACATGGTGAAGATATGCTGCAGGGTAGTATTAGAAGAGTATAAGAGTGGGATGATGGAGGTACTCACTCAGATGGAGATGTAAGATGTCTGAGGAGGTGTATGCTAAGAGTCCCATCTTATGTAGTGTCTGCATGTAAGGTTAGGGTGGAGTATGTATGTGTAAGTATAAGGATTGCCATATGTAGAGGGGACATGCATCATCCAGAGTGATGTGTGGAGTGAGAAGTGCTCAGGCTTGTAAGTAGTCTGAGGAAAGAAGTATGTGTATGTAAGTGTGTGTAAGAAGGGGAGAAGCTGAACAAGAATGTAGTGGTGTACAAAAAGTCAACAGAGTTATCATGCAACAACCTGGATAGGTTAGTCCAAGGAAGGGGCACTGCTTTGGAATATGTCACAGTATTCAATTCTATCACTGACATCATGGGTTATAATGACATAACCAATATTGAGAAATTTAAGAATGGTCTCAGGAAAGACATCAAGGATACCATGGACAAATTACCAGCAACCTTGCAAGAATGGCAAGATCTCACCATAAGGCTAGAGCAGAACTGATCAAGCAATGACTTCCAGAATAGCCTCAAGTCTGGTCAAGGTGGACGATTCCTGTACCCCAATGATTTACTCAAAGGGGATAATGACTCTCACCAAAGAAAATTAAACCCATGCACTATACACACAATTGAAGACTTCTCTCCCATGGAAATGTTCCAACAAGAAGTATTCACATGTGCCAGGTTTACTGGAAATGGAAGATTATTGGATGAAGAATGCAACAAAAGGAAATGAGAAGGAGCTTGTTTCAGATGTGGTATCAAAGGACATTTTGGCAGAGAATGTAAGGTCAGATGTGACCAGAAATATGGAACACCCAGGCCCACTTACACTGTAAGGGGAACCCAAGAATGTAACAATAAAGACCCCATGATCACCATTTCCTGTGCCCTCATGAAGCTATCTGACAAAGACAAAGCAGAAATGCAAGATCTTTTCAAGATCACCCAGAATTTTTAAAGTCTCCTGAGTCAGCAACAGACAAAGGAGTAATGGATTCTAAATTGGACATTGTGAGCAGGCACTTGAATTTGGACAATGAACTGTATATATTGTTCTTGAAATACAATGGTTCTCCCTCAATTTGAATTCCAGTCAAAATCTCCATAAGGGATCAGAAAGTCACCACCAGAGCCCTCATCAATAGTGGGGCAACTGGAATCTTAATCCATCAAGATTTCATACACCTCCACCACCTACCAACCCAGAAACTTGAATGGAAAATACCAGTAAAAAACATCAATGGAACTAAGAATATTGGCAGTGATATCACAGACACATGTCAAATCACTTTACAAATCAAGAAAGAGCCCAAACCACCACATATCAAAACCAATAAATTCTATATTACCAATCTAGGAAAAGAAGATATCATCCTGGGAACAGATTGGTTACAAGAACACAACCCAAACATTGATTGGACCAAAGATACCATTTCATTCTCATGTTGTCCTGCCAAATGTAATCCATCTCTGCAAAACAATACATCAGTATTTTCTGAAGATGATGAACCCCTTAACTAAATTGAAGATCAATGGATGATCAATGGACTAAACCTGTTCTGAACCACCCTATCCACACAAATTGCCATGAACATTCAACACGATGGAAAGGGCATGGAGTTAGTCCTACTCCATTATCATGATCTAGGAAAAGTCTTCAACAAGGAAGCTTCTACCTGATTACCTAAACATCATTCATGGGATCATGCAATTGATCTAAAACCAGGGGTCAAACCCTATGCAGGGAAAGCTTATCCTATCAACAACAAACAATGGGAAGTGCTTAATATGTTCATCTCTGAGAACAGCAAAAAAGGATATATTCACCCATCAAACTCTCCTTGGGCAGCCCCTTTCTTCTTTGTAGGAAAAAAGGATGGTAAATTACACCCCTGTCAGGATTATTGAAGATTGAATGAACAAACTATCACCAATAAATACCCATTACCCCTTATTCCCCAACTGATTGATAAGCTTAAATGTGCCACAATCTTTACTAAGCTTGATCTCAGATGGGGTTACAATAACATGTGGATTAAGGAAGGGGATGAACACAAAACAGCTTTCATAGCCAATGAAAAATTATGGGAACCAACCATAATGTTCTTTGGACTCCAAAATTCCCTGGCTACATTCCAATCTATGATGAATGCCCTCTTTGACAATCTTATCACTGCAGGACACATTGTCATCTATATGGATGATATCCATATCTTCATGAATGATCTATCAGAACATCAGAAATTGGTTTGCCAAGTCCTCCAATGCAATATCAACAAAGATCTATTTTTAAAACCAGAGAAATGCTCCTTCAAGAAGGAATCAATTGAATATCTCAGCATGATCATTTCCCATGATCAAGTCCATATGGACCCAGCTAAACTATTGGCAATCACTGACTGGCCTATACCAAAAAAGGTCAAGGACATACAATCATTCTTAGGATTTGGAAACTTCTATTGATGTTTTATCAAATATTTTGCCAAAATGACCAAACCCCTTATGGAATTAATGCATAAAGATCAACCTTGGGAATGGAATGAAGCATGGCAATCTGCTTTCAATGAACTGAAATGTGCATTGACCACAACTCCCATCCTCCTGATACCAGACTTCAACACCCCTTTCAAACTTGAAACTGATGCTTTGGATTTTGATTACAGTGCAATATTATCTCAACAAGGTCTGGACTCCCATTGGCACCCTGTTGCATATCCATCAAAACAAATGACATCACTGGAATGCAATTATGTCATCTATGATAAAGAATTGCTTGCCATCATTTGTGCCATGGAAACCTGGTGTCATTACCATGAAGGAAGTCCTAACCCCATAGACATATGGTCTGACCACAAGAATCTTGAATACTTCTCCATGGCTAAGCAACTTAACTGATGACAAGCCTGATGGAGTCTCTTCATTTCCCACTTCAACTTTTCAATTTCTCACTGTCCTGGTGCCCTCAATAAAGCCAATCATCTGACCAGGAGGCCAGACCATACAGAGGGGGTGATTTTGTATAATTCTGATATTACAATGCTAAATCCAAAAGCATTTTGCATTAACACCATGGGAAGACATCTAACACCTACCTGATCAAAGAATATCAGACAACAAATCATCAAACAACTCAAATCTGACACACTGTCTCAAGAAACATTCCAGAAAATTAAGAACCTTGGACAATGAAAATTAACCCAAGGCATCCAAGAATGGAACTATGAAGATGAACTCCTTCTCTTCCATGGAAAGATCTATGTACCAAACAACAAAGAACTCCAAAAAGAAGTTGTATGTACTCATCATGACTCAGCACCAGCTGGACACCCAGGATGATGGAAAACTTATGAACTCATCCAACAAGACTCATGGTGGCCAGGGATGTCCTTATTCATCAAAGCATACATAGAAGGATGTGCCATGTGTCAGTCAACCACAAACAACACACACCCCACAAAAGCCCCACTTATCCCCATGGAAACTCCTAATGAACCATGGCAATACTGACTTCATAACCAATCTCCCAGAAGTCAACAGATACGACTCAATCAACATCATTGTGGACAAATCCTTGAAAGCTATTATTATTACACCATGCAAGAAGATCATCACTGCCTCAGAAACTGTGCAACTATTCTTAGATAATGCAAGGAAATGCTTTGGTCTTCCAGACAAAATCATCTCTGACCAAGGACCCCAATTTGCTTCCAAAGTCACACAAGAAATCTGGAAAGCACTAGGAATTACCTCAGCAATGTCAACCATGTATCACCCACAATCTGATGGAGAAACAGAACATGTCAATCAAGAAATAGAACAATACCTCTGAGCCCTTGGAGATCAATTGCCAACCAACTGGCTTGAAGTACTTCCATTTGCAGAATTCTCACACAATAACTGCATTCACTCCACTACCCAAAAATCACCATTCAAAATCCTTATGGGATACAAACCCAGATTCACCATCAAACCAATTACTATGTCCACACCAGAAGCAGCAAATTGCCTCCAACATATACAGAACATATGAGAAGAAGTAACTGCTAGTCAGAAACTTACCAATCAAATAACAAAAGAATCACACAATAAATACAGAACTACCTTCATCATGTACAAAGAAGGTGACCAATTATGGCTAGATGGAAAGAACCTCAAACTCCAATACCCAAAAATGAAACTAGCCCCAAAATGGTTTGGACCATTTCCCATCAAAGAAGTCCTTGGACCTGTCACTTATCAACTCAAACTACTGCTGAAATGGAAGATCCATCCTATGTTTCATCTATCACTGCTTACACCATTCAAGGAAACACCCAAATATGGCCCCAACTATATGAAACCACCTCCAGAGATAGTCAAAGGTGAAATGGAGTTTGAAGTGGAAACAATCATCAGCTTTAGAGTGCAGAATAATGGATGACTCCAATATCATGTCAAATGGAAGGGATATCCTGAATCTGATAACATGTGGGAACCACAGGGAAATTGAAGGAATGCACAACAGAAGATAGATGACTTCTGCAAATGAAGACCAAGTGTGCCTATGTTGGCAGCATTGCCCAGAGGTCCTGGACATCTATGTTGACATAGTATTGCACATGAATTTTACATGTTTGGTTGGTTGTCTTGAATTTGCATGAGATTGAAGTGGAATTTGAGGTCTTCAAAATATTGTTGGAGGTTGTGGGGGCACTTTGGGTTGAATTTCAGTGCAGTTCTGTTGCCTCACATGGGCATCACATACTGAGTTGCCATTAGGATAGTATGGGGTGGGGTATGTGAGAGGGATTGGTGATTGGTTTGGTGTGATGGGGTTTGGGTGATAGTTGAGATCAAAGGTGAGAATAAAGTGCTGGATGCCAAGAAGAATGATGAGTCTATGGGAGATGAAGTGTGTGGGGTAATGATTAGTTCTTCTTCTGTGAGTGGGGAATGTGTGGAAGGTGGTGGATAATGCAATGGGCCAACAAATTGTTCAAGTTTGTCTCAGAGCACTTCAATTGTCAGCAAGCTTGTATGTCTTGGTGAACAAAGGTTGTAGTGGTGTCTAGATGTAATATTACTTGCAGCTCCTCATGGTGGGCTCCAATATGATATGTTCTGTGCCAGGCTGAAGGGGATTAACAACCACAACCACAATGTGAGGCCAACACTATGTTGAAGCCAAACAACTGAAGAAAGCTAAAACAAAAGGACAATCATGCTTTAACTAGCAGATATCCCAGATATATAATCAGCTAAGTAAGACAAGAAAAGGACTATAAGGTACTGCACCTAGTGGATATCCCAGATGATCAGAACTGGGGATAAAATGCTAAGTGAACTATGCTATATATACTGCTCAGAAGAGTGCACAGACCATGCTGTACAGTATAGGGCTGGAGAATGAGAAAGTATAGTAATGATGTCATACTGAATAATAGAGGGGATGTGTAAGTGCTGACTGAGGCTCCACAGTAACTGTGGGAGTGATTGGTGATACTCTGCAGCAGGTGTGAGAAGGATTGGTGAGCATGTGCAGTAAGAGTGAGAAAAGGAAGTATAACTAAAGATAGAATGGGCTGATTGGAGATCAGACAACATATGTGTCATCAGCCAATAATGATGAACAAATAGAGTGTGTGACCATAGAAATCACTTCAATAGATCAGGAGTGATTATAAGATCCATGATGATAGAGGCATAAGAAATATAGAGAAAAATGAGGAAAAATTAGAAGCAGCCTGACACACAACAATTGCTGGAGGGTGCAAGTCATAAGATTCTCTAGACACCAAGGTAAAGAGAGTTAGTAGTTAAGAGCAATATGTGCAATAGCATGATGTGACTGGGGTGACAAAAAGGGAATGTGACTTGGGCAACAAATGTTGAAAGTGAGTAGTACAGCTAGGGAAGCAAACACCATGACATAGAATTGATAAGTGTAAGGCCCAAGGGCCATTATAGTAAGAGACCAGGCTACAGTCTTGGTGAGACAGAGCAGAGGGCCTTAAGACCACATCTGTAAGATAGAGAAGATGTGTACCAGAGGGTAGAGGGTACACAGAAGAGAGAGAGCTCAACACATGCAGAAGTGCTAAGGTGAGACAAAGACAAAGTAAAGAAGATATAGTAAGAGCAGAATAGAGTTTAAGAGGAGCTCAAAATATAAAGAGAAAAGAAATATCAATAAGATGAGATAGAGATAAGTATACTTAATAAGTAAAACAGTGTGATCAGCATCATAAGGTAGTGAAAAACCAACAACAAATGGGCAATATGATGGGATAAAGAGAATGCAATGTGATGCAAGGGAGAATGCAATAGAGAACACAATGCAATAGAGACTAGATGCAATGCAATATAGAATGCAACACAATGGGGAATGCATTCTTTCTTGATAGTGAGATATGTGGAGGGAAGATCAGAATGTGCTTTTTTGCAAACAGGCTCAGACAGGGAAAAGAGGTCAAATTGTGGGCCCCAGGGAAATCTACTTGTTTGGACAGATGATGCACCATTTAAATACAAGTCTAGATCCAAGACTGGAGCACAACAAAACAAAACAGAAAATTTACAATGTAGGGTCAATCATAGGGATATTTGCAATGAGATGGAGTCTGGATGCCAACAATTAAAGTATCATGCTATATGGATGGGAAAAATAGGAAAAGTGCTGATTGCACCAAATGCTGAATTTGTGACCTGTGACTCCATGGACCACATCTTGGCCTATACACCTTATCAATCCTGCTCCTCATCAGCTGAACCCAGTCCTATAGTCCAACATCTAAACAAATGCACCTATCATCTTGGCTGGCACACACCTGCATCACATTGGTCACACTTGTCTTCTGCACCCAACATTCTGCACCTCCATATGTTTGGATGCAGAGCCTGGGTAAAGGTTCCTGACCATCAGTGGTTGAAACTTGAGTTTCATGTGTGGCTGCTCACCTTTGTGGGTGATGAAGCTGGAACCTGTCAGGATGTACTTATTTTTCTTTCCATTTTACAATTTCTTTTGATCTTATCACTCAAGATCTACAGGATATATCTTATCTCATCTTATCAGATCATCTGTAGATATTATCATGATCATCTATGACTCATAACTATTTCATCATTGGACTGATTACTATACATGCATGACTCATATTCTCACAGTCAATTACTGATGCTGTGCAATGCTGTGCATTGCTTACTTATAGTTCTCACAGATGCTGTGCATCTTACTTACATATGCCTGCCCTATAGTGACAGCACATGGTCTGTGCACTGATCTCTTTAGTATATATAGGACACTTCTATAGCATGTATTTCCTTAGCTTTATACATCTGGGATATCCGCCTGATAGTGTGACTTCATCCTAAGTGTATTGCCTCATCCCTTCACCAATCCCCTTCTCTTACTCTTGTGACCTCATTGTCTAGTGTGAGCCTCACAGAACCAAGGGTTAGGTCTTCTGGGACAAAACAACCCACTGCACAGTCATCAGCCATGACATCATCTTTGAGGAATCTGTGTTCTCTGCACTGGATGCTATCCATTCACCCTCCATCTTAGACATTTTCCCTCCTCTGTTTGTGGCCAGTCCTGCATCCAACACTGACAATGGTTACTCATTGGATGGTGATAGTGATGATGCTGATGACAGTTGTGGGGATGACAATGGAACTCCTGCTGATGCCACTGTTGCTATAGCACCCCCTGGAGGTGTTGAAGATGTACTGGTTGCACACTCACCCACTCTGGCCCTACTCCCTCCTCATCCTGCTGCTCCTGTTGCTCCTCCCCACCTGCCTGGTCCTGTGGTCCATACTCCTCTGCCATGCACTCATGCTTATCATACCATCCATCTGGACAACAGCCCTGCTGATGCCCCTCCTGCACCTCAGCAGCATCATTCCCCTGGTGGAGCACCTCCTGCAGTTCTGGCTGGCATCAACATACCTGTCCCTGCCATGCTGTGCTGCTCTCAGTGTATTGGTCATCACCCTGCTCATTTTCTGGAAAGCTCCTATGGCCCTCAGGCTTTTGTTGACATTCTTGGGGGGGTCAGATGATGCTGATGACATCTTTGCCACACAGAGTGGCCCCTTGATTGCAGCTCTCCTTTCCCACACTGTTTTCCATGACCCTCTCATGCTCAATCAAGCCCACACAAGCCTGGATGTGGACCTCTGGGACTCTGCATGCCAGGAAGAACTATGCTCTCTACATGATCTCCACACATGGGATCTCATTGATCTTCCTCCTGGTCATGATCTTGTAGGAACCAAGTGGGTATTTAAGAAAAAAGCAGATGGCTGATACAAAGCTTGACTCATAGCAAAAGGATACACCCAAATACACAGCATCAACTATGCTGAGATGTTCTCTCCACTTGCACATTTTGAATCCCTTTGCTCTCTTCTTGCTATGGCAGCCATTGAAGATTGGGAAACCCACTCCATGGATGTCAAGATGGCTTCCCTGAACAGCAAACTAGACAAAGAAACTTACATGGAACAACCACAAGGTTTTGTCACACCTGGAACAGAAGGGAAGGTTTGCCATCTATCAAAGGCAATCTATGGTCTAAAGCAAGCATCATAACAATGGCACCTTGAAATGAATAGTGTGCTGCTCAACCACTCTTTCACCTGCACATTTTCTGACTCAGGGATATACATCTCCACCTCTTCATCTAAACCACTAATCATTGTCCTATACATTGACAACATCACAATATTAGGCAGGTCCTTATGAGAAGTTGAAGAATGCAAGGCAATGCTGCAATCACTCTTTCAAATGACAGATCTTGGAGAAATCAAGTCATATCTTGGTTTGCACATTGCTCATGATCATTCCAACCACACTCTTGCCATTGACCAGAAGGCATACATAGGTGACATGCTGGAGCATTTCCAGTTGACTGACTGCAATGCCACAACAACACCACTTCCTCTGGGTATTGTACTCATCAAGGCTGAACCCTCCTATGTCACATCACCATCCTTCAATGCTAACTACCAACAGCTCATCAGTTCCCTCCTGTATGCCACCATAGTGTCCAGACCCAACATCTCATTCTCTGTGATGAAGCTTTCACAGTTCCTCACCAATCAATCCCCAATGCACCTCTCTTCTGCTAAACATGTCTTGTGCTATCTGTGAGGCACAATAGATCTCTGCCTACACTATGGAGGAAGTGATGACAATAGGGTCATAGGTTATAGATTATGACTGGGTGTCAGGACATGTTTATTGTTCTTTTCATTTTACAATTTCTTTCATACTTATTGCTCAAGATCTACACAAGATATCTTATCAGATCATTGATAGATCTTATCATGATTATATATGACTCATTCATCATTCATCATTGGCCCAATTACTATACACATATGACACATATTCTCACAATTGCTTACAGAGCTTCTCACAGATGCTGTGCATCCTTACTGATGCTGTGTAAGTTGCTTATTGATCATTCACAGGAATGCTGTGCATTCCTATACAATATACCTGCCCTACAGTACATACATGGTCTGTGTGCAGATTCCCTTTAGTATATATACTTCAGCTGTATCGTAGTTACTCTTCAGCTGAATACATCTGGGATATCCATTTGCTTAAGTGTGATCTCATCCCTCTTGTTAGCCCTTTCCCTTCTCCTTACATTGTGTGACCTTGCTGGCAAATGTTGGCCTCACACTGGGCAGCAGACAGGGATGACTGCAAGTCAATTGGTGCCCATGCCTCCCTTCTTGGAGGAGGTGCCATTGCTTCGTCATCCAGAAAACAACACACTGTATCACTCTCCTCCACAGAAGCTGAGTACATGTCACTGTCCCAGGCTGCAGCACAAGGGATGTGGCTTTGGTCCTTGTTCAAGGAGATTGGCTTCCCCTTTTCTTCTTCTCTCTTGCTCTATGGTGACAACAAGGGTTCCATAGACATTGTCACCAACCCTGTGATCACACAAGGTACAAAACACATTGATATCCATCATCACTACATATGTGAATGCATTTCTTCTGGCTTGATTTCAGTACATCATCTCCCCTCTTCCCTTGTTACCACAGACATTTTGACTAAACCCCTTTCTCTTCCATCCTTTTCCACTCATTGTCTTGGTCTTGGTTTGTCCTAAAGTGTATGCATAGCATAAGGGGGTGTTGATGTTCATACAATGCTGATTATACATCTCCTTCCTTTTCCATCCTTGGATACTATACATGCACATATACTCCTACACAAGTACATACACACACATGTCCTCCAGCTCATTATACTTGGTCCATGTGTTACATAGACTACTATAAGTAGACTGTAGGTATGACTGCAATAGGAAAAGGAAAACAGTTGTATCCTCCTCTTGCACATGACCTGCTTTCATCAAAGAGATTGGCACACAGACCAGATCCTGTCATTATAGGGCAGGCATATGTAAGTAAGATGCATAGCATCCATGCGAACTATCAGTAAGCAATGTGCAGCATTGCACAGCATCAATAAGTGACTGTGAGAATATGAGTCATATGTGTACAGTAATAAGTCCAATGATGAATGATCATGAGTCATAGATAATTGTGATAAGATCTACTGATGATCTGATAAGATGAGATAAGGTATCTTTGGTAGATCTTGAGTGATAAGAGTAAAAGAAATTGTAAAATGAAGAGAAAAATAAATGCAATCTGACAGGTGGGTGGCATGGCATTAGGCCCAGTAGTGGGCCTCCTTGCAGACCCAGGCAAGGAAGGTGGTGTCCATGTGCTGGACAGGGGTGGGGTGAGTGTAGGGGGTGTGGTGGCAGTGGGGGTTGAGGCATTGAGCCTGGTGGTGGCTGTGTTGGCTGCATTTGAAGCAGGCTCCTCTTGGGGGAGCCAGGGTGGGGGAGGAGGGAGAGGGGGAGGACCATGCCTTGATGTGGTGGTGGGAGGTGAGCCACCAGCCCATGGATGGGTTACCCCAAGAGGCTGCAGGGGAGGCAGGTGTGGTGATGAGGCCTAGGAGGGAGGCCAGGGTGTCAGTGATATGCTCCTCCAAAGAGGGTGCTGGGGGTGGGCTGAGCAGGAGTGGGTGTGGGAGGGTGGGCAGAACTGGCAAAAGGTCTGGCTTGTAGGGTGAGGGGGTCACCTGGGGGGGTAAGGGGTGGTGGGGTGGCAGATGAAAGGGGTAGACCCCCAGGGGAGATGGGAGGAGAACATGGAGGATGGGGGAAGAGGGGACATGTTGGTGATGAATAGTTTGGACACAAGATGACTTCCTTAAGTATGGGTGAGGGGTGTGGTTGGGTGATTTCTGAATGCGAATAGGTCTATTCCCAGGCTGCACAGTGGTCTAGGTGCACTTGGCCTTCATTTGTGGAAGTCATCAATTTCCTGTTGTGCATTCCTCAGATCCCTTTGTGGTTCCCACATGTTGTCTGATTTGGGGTATCCTGACCATTTGACATGGTATTGGAGTCATCCATTGTTCTGCACTCTAGAGCCAATGATCATTTCCACTTCAAGTTCCATTTCACCTTTGACTATCTCCAGGGGTGGTTTCATATAGTTGGGGCTGTGTTTGGGTGTTTCCTTGAATGGTGTGAGAAGTGTGATATGAAACATGGGATGGATCTTCCACTTTGGCAGTAATTTTAGCTGGTAAGTGACAGGCCCAAGGACTTCCTTGATCAGGAATGGTCCAAACTATTTTGGGGCTGGTTGCATTTTTGGGTATTGGAGTTTGAGGTTTTTTTCCATCTAGCCATACTTGATCACATTCTTTGTACATGGCAAAGGTGGTTCCATATTTGTTGCATGAATCTTTGATAATTCAATTGGTGAGTTTCTGACTTGTGGTTACTTCTTCTCTTATATTTTGTATATGTTGGAGTCTGTTCTTTGCTTCAGGGGTGTGTGTGTGGAGATCAGTTTGATAGTGAATTGGGGTTTGTATCCCATAAGGATTTCAAATGGGGATTTCTGTGTGGTAGAATGAATGCCATTATTATGTGAGAATTTGGCAAATGGGAGTAATTTAAGCCAGTTTGATGGTGATTGATCTCCAAGGGCTCAGAGATATTGTTCTATTTCTTGATTTACACATTCAGTTTCTCCATCAGATTGTGGGTGATAAGCAGTGGACATTACTGAGGTGATCCCTAATGCTTTCCAGACTTCCTAAGTAACCTTGGAAGTGAATTGAGGTCCTCAATCAGAGATGATTTTATCTGGAAGGCTGAAATGTTTCCATGCATGGTCTAAGAATAGTTGCACAGCTTCTGAGGCTGTGATAGTTTTCTTGCATGGTGTGATGATAATAGCTTTTGAGAATTTGTTGATGATGATGTTGATTGAGTCATATCTGTTAACTTCTGGAAGATTGGTTATGAAATTGGTGGTGACATGTTGCCATGGTTCATTAGGAGTTTCAGTGGGAATAAGGGGAGCTTTGGTGGGATGTGTAATATTTTTGGTTGATTGACATGTTGCACATCCCTTGATGTATGCTTTGATGAATAAAGACATTCCTGGCCACCAGTGGTCTCTTTGGATGAGTTTATATGTTTTCCATCTTCCTGTGTGTCTGGTGGGAGCTGAGTCATGGTGAATATGTACAACTTCTTTTTGAAGTTCCTTGTTGTCTGGGATATAGATTTTCTGCAGACAAGGTGTTCATCTTTGTAGTTCCATTCTTGGATACCCTGTGTTAGTTTCTGAGGTCCAAGGTTCTTGATTTGTCTGGAACATTTCTTGGGAAAGTGTATCAGTTTTGAGTTGTTCAATAGTTTGTTGGCTGATGTTCTTTGATTGGGTGGGCATCAGGTGTCTTCCCATGGTGTTTATGCAAAATACTTTTGGATTTAACACTGTGATATTGGAATTGTCTGAAATTACCCCCTCCTCATGGTCTGGCCTCCTGGTCAGATGATTAGTTTTATTGAGGGCACCCAGACAGTGTGAAATAGAAAAGTTGAATCAGGAAAGGAACAAGCTCCATCAAGCTTGATGTTGGTCAAGCTGTTTGGCCATGGAGAAATGTTCAAGGTTCTTGTGATTGGACCCATATTGTTTGCACAAGCATGAGCCAACAAGAAGAAGGAAGCAGATGGCATTAAGAGCAGTGAAGGTGCAATAGAATGTGGTGCAGGCTAGGCCACAGAGTGAGGTGACATGGTAAGACATATCTGTAGATGCCCTAGAGTGATACAAAGTGGGGGTGTGAGTATAAGTAGTGCATGCTGAATAATGTTCAGGCAGAGAGTGAAATGTGGGTTTGTTGAACATGGTGTAAGTGTGTAGAATGTGTGTCAGAAGGACATAAAGAAGATGTATAGTAGTGTAAGTATAGAGGAGCTGAATGAAATACTGTGGAGAATTCTAACACATATATCCACAGGGTGAGGGCTTCCTTCTCAGTAATGATGCCAAATTTCAAGGGCACAGATGATGGTGAGGAGTTCTTGATCATAGATGACATAACAACATTCAGGTGGAGTCATTTACTTCAATAGGTATGTGATGGGATGTCAATGGGAATCTGGTCCTTGTTGGGACAATATGGTGCCATAGTCAAAGTCTGAAGCATTGGTTTTGAGTTTAAAGGGGGTGTCAAAATCAGGTATTAGAAGGATTGTGGTGGTGGTGAATGTGGTCTTCAATTATTCAAATGCAGCCTGGTGGAGACCAGTCCATTCCCAAGGTTGATCTTTCTGAGTTAATTCTATAAGAGGTTTGGTCATTTTTGTGAAATATTTGATGAAGCATCAATAGAAGTTTCTAAACCCAAGGAATTATTGGATGTATTTAACCTTCTTTGGAATAGGCCATTTGGTGATTGCCAATAATTTAGCAGGATCCATGTGTACTTGATCATGGGAGATGATCATGCTGAGATATTTGATAGATTCTTTGTCAAAGAAGCATTTTTCCAGTTTCAGGAACAGTCGCAATGGCACTTGGGAGCTTGTTACTCTCCTCCTGGCCAAAAAGCCATTGGTTGCAGATGGGTCTTCAAAGTCAAATGGAATGCTGATGGCTCCATTGAGAGGTACAAGGCTAGACTTGTTGCAAAGGGCTTCAGCCAGAGACCAGGCTTTGATTTCAATGAGACATTTGCTCCTACAGCTAAGTTTGCAGCTATCAGGACTATTCTTGCCCTTGCAGGCTTACAGGACCTTCACCTTCACTCCATCGACATCTCTCATGCCTTCATTAATGGGGACCTGGATGAAGAAGTCTACATGCAGCAGCCTGAAGGCTTCACTCTGGGGAACAGTAATGAAGTCCTTCGTCTTTGGAAATCCATCTATAGCTTGAAGCAAGCATCTACATAGGTGGTACCAGAAGCTGCAGTCTGTCCTGATTGATCTAGGCTTCAAGTGTGTTCAAGTCGACTCTAGCATCTATGTCTTTAGCAAAGACAGTGTGCAGATCATCCTCCAGGTCTTTGTAGACAACATCACACTTGCCTCCAACTCCCTCGAAGCTATACAATCAGTCATTAAGCAGCTGTCTTCCCATTTCTGTCTTAGGGATTTGGGAGCCACCTCTTTCTTGCTCAGGATACAGATCACTCGGGACCACTCAAAATGCACTATTTCACTCTGTCAATGCCAGTATATCTTGGACATACTTGAACACTTCAGTATGCAAGATTGCAAGCTGGTCCTAACATCCATGCAGCCAGGACTTTGACTTTCAGCGCAGATGTCTCCGAAGACTCCTCAGGAGGTTGTAGCTATGAAGGATGTTCCCTATGTGTCTGCTGTAGGTGCCCTGCTCTACCTAGCCACTGCTACTCACCCTGACATCTCCCACACTGTCTCCCTTTTCTGTCAATTCAACAATAACCCTGGCATGGAGCATTGGAAAGCAGTGAAGCACCTCCTTCAATATCTCAAAGGCACAGTTGACTTGAAGCTCACTTATGCACCCTCCCCTTCATCTCAAGAACCCTTCATTACCTACACTGATGCTGATCATGGTGGAGACCCAGACAGCAGCAGATCAACTTCAGGCTATCTCCTATGCATTGGGACAGGTGCAGTGAGCTGGAGCTCTAAGCTTCAGTCACTTGTAGCTCTTTCGACACCAGAGGCAGAGTTTATTGCAGCTGTTGAAGCAGGAAAGGAGATGCTGTGGATGTGGAATTTGTTGCAGGAGCTTGGCTATCCTGTAGATGGTGCCTCTACCTTTCAGATTGACAACCAGTCAGCCCTCTCAGTGGCCAAAAACCTGGAGCACCATGGGAGGATGAAGCATCTGGACATGAGATACTTCTGGCTTAGGGATGCAGTCAAGGCAGGGACACTGACTCCAATCTATGTCCCTACTGAAGATCAAGTTGCTGACTTGCTAACCAAGTCTCTCTGTGTCCAGAAAGTTGTGAGGCCACAGGGCATGATGGGATTGACTTAGTTCCGAAGTTACAGAGTTGCTTCATCAGGAGGGTCTGTTGTTATATAAGGTTCTTCACCAACTTTCCTATCTTCGGATTTCCAGACTTTGTGTTACATTTACTTATATCTTTCTTTGTGCTCATGTGTTTGACTTTGTACTTTACCCACACCTGTGGCATACTCCTATAGTTCATACTCCACAGTTACATGCAGTTTAAAGGAGTCCCTGGTGGCACAACTAGTTCCTTCTCTAGTTGCTCACTTCAGATTTCAGGTACTGTACTTATGACTCCCTCTCTGCTTTCTCTAGTTGCTCACTTCAGACTTCAGTCCCCCACTTAGTGTGGTGTCTAGAGTAGCCTCCGTTGCAATCCACACAGTCCATTATTATCCTTTAACAATAACCTGTTAAACTTCAATAGACAGTGACTTGTGATTAGAACCAATAGAAGCTACAAACACCACACTAAGTGGGGGACTAGAGTCTGAGATGAGCAACTGAAGAAAGCAGTTGCACCACCTGGGAACTCTTTTATAGTATGCATAAACACGGAGTCTGAACTATAAGAGTGTGTACAGTATATGTGTGGAGTTAGAACCTAAACGGATCAGGACAAAGAAAGATATGATCAAATGTAAATCAAAGTCTGGAAATCTCGAGATAAGAAAAAGATGAGAGAGTTGGTGAAGAACCTTGAATAACAACAGATAGTCCTGATAGCTGCAAACTTAGCTGTTGGTGCAAAGGTTTCATTGAAGTCGAAACCAGGCCTTTGACTGAAGCCCTTAGCAACCAATCTAGCCTTGTAGTGCTCTATAGAACCATCAGCCTTCCTCTTCACCTTGAAGACCCATCTACAACCAATAGCTTTCCGGCTGGGGGGGAGATTAGTTAACTCCCAAGTGCCATTGTGACTGTGAGCATCCAATTCTTCTTTGGCTGCTGTAGTCCACTGCTTTGCGTCTGAGTGCCCCAAAGCTTGCCTATAGGTAGAAGGCTCTGGGCCTAATGATGCTGCAAAGGCACAACCTGGATCTGCAAAAAATGTGCCAGGAAACTCTTCATCTTTGTCGTCTTCTTGCTTAACTTGCACTTCATCATCTTCTTCTTCGGAGCTCAAGAATAGGTGTAGGCTCTCTATGCACCTTCCACCACTCTCCAGGAGCCTTCCTATCTCTAGTGCTACGATGCAGAGGTGTAGCCCTAGGTGCAGGAGTAACAGAAGGAGTAGGGCCAGCACTAGGGGTGTGTGAAGGAGACTGAGTCAAAGTTGAAGGACTGGCAGAGTCAGGATCTTGCAAAGATGAAGTGGAAGATGCAGGGGATGAAGGAGGACTTGCTTCGACAACAGGAGGTGCTTGCACAATAGGGGGAGGTACTGAGGAGTCTGTTAATATCAGCCCAGGGACCTCAGGGGACAATGAGGGAAAAGAAGTGAACCGGCCAGGAATTGAACCCAGGACCTCCCACATACTAGAAGGGTGCTCTAACCAACTGAGCTACCAGTCCTTGTATAGGGCAAAGTGGGTTAACCATGAAGTGTTGCAAGATGGGCTTTGCTTGACTACCAACATCAACAAACTCAAAGGAGCTATGATCTTTACCAAACTTGATCTCAGATGGGGATATAATAATGTATGTATCAAAGACAGTGATGAACACAAAGCTGTGTTCATAGCTGATGGAAAACTATGGGAACCTACCATCATGTTCTTCAGGCTCCAAAATCCCCCACTACATTCCAATCCATGATGAATGCCCTCTTTGATGACCTTATCACCATGGGCCATATTGTCAATTACATGGATGAGATCCTCATCTTCTTGAATGATCCATCAGAATATCATGCATTAGTTCACCAAATCCTTCAACATCTTATCAATGAAGACCCAAATGGATCAGGATGAAGAAAGATATGATAAGATGTAACACAAAGTCTGGAAATCTTGAGATAGGAAAATAAGAGAGTTGGTGAAGAACCTTATATAACAACACAATCCCTGCCTCTGTTGTAAACTGGGTAAAGGCATTAGACATGTACTCCCTGTTGGTAGTCAAGCAAAGCCCATCTTGCAACACTTCATGGTTAACCCACTTTGCCCTATACAAGGACTGGTAGCTCAGTTGGTTAGAGCACCCTTCTAGTATGTGGGAGGTCCTGGGTTCAATTCCCGGCCGGTTCACTTCTTTTCCCTCATTGTCCCCTGAGGTCCCTGGGCTGATATTAACAGTTGATGAGTTTGGGGATAAGCAGCAAAGGATATTTGTCAGCAATTGTTCTTTCATTTAATCTCTGATAATCTTGACAAGGGTGTAATTTACCATCTTTTTTGCCAATGAAGAAAAAAGGGGCTGCCCAGGGGGTGTTTGACAGGTGGATGTATCCCTCATTACTATTTTCAGAGATGAACATGTGAAGCACATCTCATTGTTTATTGTTGATGGGGTATGCTTTTCCTGCATAAGGTTCTATTCTGAGTTTCAGGTTGATTGCATGATCCCACAAGCATTGTTTTCGTAATCAAGTGAAAGCTTCTTCATTGAAGACTTTTTCATAGATTGTGGTAATGGAGTGGGACTAAATCCATTCATTTTCCATCTTGTTGGTTGCTCATGGTGATTTGTGTGGATAAAGTGGTTTGAAATAGGTTTAGTCCATCGATTGTCCATTGATCTTTGATTTGGTTTGGGTATTCATCTTCTTCAGAAAATGCTGATGCATTGGTTACCATAGAAGGGTTACATTCAGCTGGACAGTGTGAAAATGAACCAGTGTCTTTGGTCCAGTTGATGTTTGGGTTATGCTGTCTTAACCAATAAGTTCCTAAGATGACATCTTCCTTTCCTAGGTCAGTAATATAGAATCTATTGGTTTCTATATGTGGTGGTCTGTGCTAAGAGCAGCCTATCTTAGGGAAAGTTTGTGATAACTATACCCTGGTAACAAGGTAGTTTGTATGTGCTTAATAAGCATAGTAAATGTTCCTGATGACAATGAAGAGTGGGATCAATGAGGTAGTGATGAGGATGATACCACCAATGATTAAACGAGGATCCAGAGTGATGAGTTTATGATGCCTTAGCAATGCTTAGTGTGACTTAGAGATCTTGGACTTAGTTCTTAGTGAGTTTTAGGTCAAGTGCAGTATAGGAGAATCCCTAGATTGTGAAGTTGACAAGACCAGGGTTTAAGACCACCAGTCTTTCAACTACTTATACAAACCCACAGTCCTAAAGATAGTACGGGTAAATAAGGTTCATGGATCAATGATGATTGTGCAGCAATGAATGAAGTCATGTGACCTGAGACACATCCATAGTAAGCGAGAGTGTATGTAGCCACAAGCACAAAATGAACTACAAATAAACAAAGATAAAACAAGACAAGTCCTTGCTAATTGTATAGTAATAGTCCTTAGCAAGTAAATGTTATAATAAATAAATAAAGAAGAAAGAGTAAGAAGAGGGTTTATAGTACTTGGAGTAAAACTCACAACTCAGTAAATAAATACTGTAGTACTATAAAGGAAAAGGAATAGAGTCCTTACTAAGTAAAGTGGAGCTAGTCTCACACTTGTAGTAATAATACTACACTTTACTAGTAAGTAAAAAGATGAAAAAGGAAAAAAAAAAACAAGTCCATTATGAGGTGCCTAAGCAAGTGCCTTGTAACAGTCTGGGTGTCTTCTGGATTTGTAAGGTGATCTGACATGTGTGAGTAATATTGCCTCTGATATTCTTTGTTCTGTCAATATTTTTGACAGGTATTTGTCCTTCAAGTTTCTGGGTGGGTATGTGGTGTAGGCATATGAAATCTTGATGAATTAAGATTCCAGTTGCTCCACTATCAATGAGGGCTTGAGTGGCAACTTTCTGATTTCTTATGGAGATTTCAACAGGAATTTTGATGGAGGGAGACCTGTTATATTTTGTAAAAGATAGATACAATTCTTTGTCCATGGTTGAATTCCTGCTCAAAATGTCCATAATTGAATCAGTTACTCCTTTGTCCATCATTGACTTAGGAGGCTTTCAAAATTCTGAGTGATTTTGAAGAGATCTTGCATTTCTACTTTGTCTTTGTCTGATAATTTCATGAGGGCACAGGAATTGGTGATCATGGGATCTTCATTGCATTCTTGGGTTCCCCTTATTGCATAAGCAGGCTTGGATGTTCCAAAGTTCTGGTCACATTTGACCTTGCATTCTCTGCCAAAATGTCCATTGATACTGCATCTGAAACAAGCTCCTTCTCATTTCCTTTTGTTGTGTTCTTCATCTGATGATCTTCCATTTCTGGTAAACCCTGCACATGTGAATACTTCACTTTGGAATGTTTCCATGGGAGAGAAGTCTTCAATTGCACATACAATGTGTGGATTTTGTTGATATCTGAGCAAGGCCACAAGCAGAGAGAAGACCATGTCATAAAAGAAGTAGGCATCAAGCCCAAAACAGACTGAGAGAGGGGCTAAAGCCCATCAGAACAAGAGTAAAGGGCACAACTGCCACATCTGTAAGATGAGAGAAGATGTGTACCAGAGGGTAGAGGGCATACAGAAGAAAGAGAGAGCTTGGCACATGCAGAAGTGCTGAGGTGAGACAAAGACAAGGTAAAGAAGATATAGTAAAAGCAAGATAGAGTTTAAGAGGAGCTCAAACCATAAAGAGAGGAGAAATATCAATAAGATGAGATAGAGATAAGTATACTTAATAAGTAAACAGTGTGATCAGCATCATAAGGTAATGAAAAAACCAACAGATTTAATTTCTGTAGGTGAGAGTCATTATCCCCTTTGAGTAAATCATCAGGATAAAGGAATCATCCACCTTGACTGGATTTGAGGCTGTTTAGGATGTTGTTGTTGGATCAGTTTTGGTCTAACATTATGGTGAGATCTTGCCATTCTTTCAAGGTTGCTGGTAGTTTATCCCTGGTTGTCATGATGGTAACCTTGATGTCTTTCCTAAGACTGTTCCTAAATTTTTTAATATTGGTTATGTTGTTATAACCAGTGGTGTCAGCAATGGGATTGAATACTGTGATGTATTCTGAAGTGGTGCCCCTTCTGTGAGGCCGACGTTTGCCAGCAAGGTCACACAATGTATAGGAGAGAGGAAAGGGCTAACAAGAGGGATGAGATCATGCTTGTGCAAACAGATATCCCAGATGTATTCAGCTGGAGAGTAACTACAATACAACTGAAGTATATATACTAAAGGAAACCTGCACATGGACCATGTATGTACTCTAGGGCAGGTATATCATAAAGGAATGCACAGCATTCCTGTGAATGATCAATAAGCAACTTGCACAGCATCAGTAAGGATGTGCAGCATCTGTGGGAAGCTCTGTAAGCAACTGTGAGAATATGTGTCATATATGTATAGTAAGTGGGCCGATGACGAAATGGAAATGAGTCATATGTAATCGTGATAAGATCTACATGATCTGATAAGATATCTTGTGTAGATCTTGAGCAATAAGGATAAAAGAAATCATAAACATGAAAGAAAAATAAATGTGTCCTGACACCTTCCTTGGACTAACCTATCCAGGTAATTTTGTTTTGTGATAATTCACTTTCATTGCTTGGGTAGAACTTTTCTCTAAATTGCACTTCAAATTGACTCCATGTGAGTATTGAAGTGGACATGGTGAGTATATCAACAATTTGTCTGGCCCATGTTCCAGCAATGGTTCCTTCCTTGCAAAAGGATAATGCAAGGCAATTTTATCTGTATTGTCTTTAAAGCTTTTGGTAAAGAAATGGAGTTTAACTTTTTGGATAAAGTCTTTTGTGGTAGATCTGGTTCCAGAAAACTTGGATGGTTTATTAAGCCTGGGTTCCTTGGAGGAAGTGGATGACATGTTTGCCATTCTTGGTATAATTGGTTGAATTCATCCTGAGTCTGGTTTATTCATTGTTGGCATCAGATCAGCTGAGTCTGAAGTTGTAACTCTGGTGGTGATTGAAAGAAAGGGGTGGACAAGGTAATGGTTTTGTCTCCTGAAGTTGGCACTTGAGGAGTAAAGGTTTCCACTTGGAGGAAGTATTGATGGGGTTCATGGTCTTGGGGGCCCTGAGAGAGTTCCTGTTTGAGATTTTGAATGTGATCTTGGGATAAGGCTCTGCAGTATTCAGGGATCATGGGTAGAGAAGATATTTGTTTGGGAGATACTTTGATGAGACTGTAGCTTGATTTGTTATTCCAGCAAATGATAACTTTACCTGCACAATTGTTTTTGTAGACTCAGTCCTCATAGACCCACTAGTTGTGTCTGTCATAGTATGTATATTCATCTTCATCCTCTGAATATTCTTTGAGGGTAACCAGGATATGATTTCCAAGGAGTTGTCTATGTTGGTGACAGACTTCAATGTCTAAGGTGATTTCTCAATGAATATTTGCCAACAGAAGGGAGTTATTGGTGGTGACTGGTTGTCTGTTGATGACAACTGTTTGTGGTTCTAGATTGGTTATTAATGTGAAAGAGTTTATTGTTGCTGTTGTATTGGAGGTAATTGGGCCACCAGTGATTGGTTACATCTAATGGGATAGAATTGGCAGGAGGAAGTTGAGAATGATAATCTCCAGAGAGATTAGATGATGTAGAGGCCATGATATTGGTACATGCTTCCTAGAAGTGTGATTGTTGTTAGGAGGAGTTCAGAGTCTTGTCAAAGTGCTAAGAGTGGTTGTTTGGATGGTCTTAGAGGGAAAGTTTGTGATATATATACCCCTGGTAACAAGGTAATTGTTGTGCACTTGAATAGCATAGTAAATGTTTCTGATGATGATGAAGAGAGGGATCAATGAGATAGTGATGAGGATGATACCCTCAATGACTAAACAAGGATCCAGGGTGTTGAGTGTAGAATGTCTTAGTGATGTTTAGTGACTTATTTCTTGTGTTATGAGTGAATAGAGTTATAGCTCCACTTGAAAGATGTAAATAAAGATGCATCAGAAAGAGGAAGGAAGAAGAGAATAGTAGTGACAAATAGATGAGATGTAGATGTAGATGAGGGCAGATGAAGATAAAGAATGATAAGAGGATATTGTAAGAAATAGTGAGAACTGCTCAGTGGCATGATAAATAGATGACATCCAACAATCACTTAGTTTACTATGGACACATCTCTAGTCACATGATCTCATTGATTGCTGCACAATCATTGTTGATCTGTGAATGTTATTATTTTGTTACTATCTTTGGGACTCATCTTTAGCATCAGTAGCTGAAAGCATGGCAAGTGTGATGTTGTCTACAAAGGCTGAGTTGACTTTAACACACTTGAAGCCTAGATCAATCAGGACAGACTGCAGCTTCTGGTACCATATATGAGATGCTTGCTTCAAGCCATAGATAGATTTTTGGAGTCAAAGCACTTGCTGGGGATTCCCTAAGGTGAAGCCTTCAGGTTGCTGCATGTTGACCTCTTTGTTGAGATTGCCATTGATGAAAGCATGTGAAATGTTGAAGGAGTGAAGGTGTAAGTCATTAAGACCTGCAAGGGTGAGAATGGTCCTGATAGCTGCAAACTTAGCTGTGGGAGCAAAGGTTTCATTGAGGTCAAAACCAGGCCTCTGACTGAATCCCTTAACAACAAGCCTGGCCTTGTACCTTTCAACAGAGCCATCAGCCTTCCTCTTCACCTTGAAGACCCATCTACACCCAATAGCTTTCTGGCTGGGGGAGAGATCAGTAAGCTCCCAAGTCCCATTGCAACTGTGAGCATCCAGTTCTTCTTCAGCTGCTTGAGTCCACTGTTTTGCATCAGAGCACCCCAAAGCTTGCCTGTAGGTAGATGGTTCTGGGCCTAATGATGCTGCAAAGGCATGAACCTGGATCTGCAAAAAAAGCACCTGGAAACTCTCCATCTTCATCAGGTTCTTTCTTGACTTGCACTTCTTCTTCTTCTTCTTCTTCTTCTTCTTCTTCTTCTTCTTCTTCTTCTTCTTCTTCTTCTTCTTCTTCTTCTTCTTCTTCTTCAGAACTCTCTATAATTGGTGTAGGCTCTCTATGCACCTTCCACCACTCCCCCAGAGCCTTCCTATCTCTAGTACTATGATGCAGAGGTGTAGCCCTAGGTGCAGGAGTAGGAGAAGGGGTTGGAGCAGCACTGGGGGTGTGAGATTGAGACTGAGTTGAAGTTGAAGGTGTAGCAGAGATATGCTCTTCCAGAGATTAGGTCAATGAAGCAGGAGATGAGGGAGGACTTTCTTCAATGATTGGAGGCACTGGGACTATAGGAGTAGGAGCTGAAGAGTTGGTGCTGAGATCAGCATCTAAGATATCCCTCCCTTAATCTGGCACAGGCTCAGAAGTCAAGATAGGAACAGCAAGTGAAGGAGATGGAGTGGGACCATCCTTTCAAGCAGGGAAGTACCTTTCATCAAAGTCAGCCCTCTCATTAATAAAGCAAGTCTTCAAAGATTGGTCCCAGAACTTCCAGCCCTTGTAGCCTGCAGGGTCACCAATGAAGATGGCCTTTCACATATGGGGTACTAGACTGTCCCTCTGGTCCCTCTGCACATGCACATAAGCAGTGCAACCCCAGACTTGAAGATGGGAAACATCAGGGCTCTTCCCATGCCAGAGTTCAGAAGGAGTGGTGGGTTTCAAGATAGCAGAAGTGGGGAGGCAGTTCCAGACATGAACATAGGCTGCTAGAGCTTCTCCCAAAAATAACTAAGGTAGACCAGACTCAGCTAGCATAGCAGTCACTCCCTCAGCCATAGTCCTATTGGCCCTCTCTGAAACTCCATTCTGCTGATGTTGGTTTCAAACAGTGTGCTGTCTGACAATGCCAGCCTCTGTTGTCAACTGGGTAAAGGCATTAGACATGTACTCCCCTCCCTTGTCATTTTGATGAGTCTTGATTTTTATCCCATGGTGATTCTCAGCATAAGCTTTGAATGCTTTGATGGCCTTGAAGCTGTCAGATTTGGCCATGATGGGGAAGACAGCTCTGAATCTAGTGAAGTCATTAATGATGGACACCCAGTATCTGTAGCCTGAGTGTGTCCAGACAGGGAGAGGACCATGTAGATCAGAGTGTACAAGCTTGAGAGGGGCAGAGGTATGAGTCTGTGATGAGGGGAAGGATTGGCATGCATCTTGCCAGCTAGGTATGGTTCACAAACAGGATCTGGAGGTTAAGGGGACTGTATCTTTAGCCCAGAGTCCAATTTCTGCTTCAAAATGCAATCTATACCTCCATAGTGATGATGGCAAAGTCTTTGATGCCATAGGGAAGTATCCATAGGCAAAGTCAATGAAGCAAGAGCTCAATTGACTATGGGAGGTGGAAGCAGAGTAGTGGTGCCTTCAAGATAAGCACAGTTTGAAGAACCATTGACAGATGTAGTGAATAGGACAGATCCACACCTAATGAAATCAATAACAGTCTCCAAAATGACTACAGAGAACTGCTTGAATTTTGTAAGGAAGAGGACTGATAGGAGATTGTTTTGGAGGTCTGGGACATGCAGGACACTTTGTAAACTCAAGCAGGTGGCACTGCTGACCATTTACCTCAGGGACAAAGACAAGAGAGCAAATACCAGCAGAGTATATAACCTTCTTGTCTGCTAATCAAACTGGGACTCTGTGAGGTCTGTAATTCCAGAGCCAGTGTCTGTGGGGAGTCATGCCTTCATTAATGGGGATCACAATGAAGAAGTATACATGCAGCTTTTAAACTTTGATAGACAGTGACTTGTGATTAACAAAGGAGCACTACAAACACCACACTAATTGGGGGACTAGAGTCTGAGATGGGCAACTAAGTAACCAGAGTAAGAGTAAAGTTACACTACCTAGAGTCTGAGATGAGCAACTGAAGAAAGCAGTTGCTGTTACAAGGCACTTGCTTTGGCACCTTGTAATGATTTTCTTTGTTTTATTTTCATTTTTTCTTTTATCTTACTTACTAATAAAGTGTGATATTATTACTACAAGTGTGAGCTTAGCTCCACTTTACTTAGTAAGGACTTATTTTCTTTTCTCTTTTTATAGTACTTAAGTATTTACATACTTAAGTGTGGGCTTAGCTCCAAGTACTATATTAGACTTATCCTTTTCTCCTTTATTCTTTCTTTCTTAATTTACATTTACTTGCTAAGGACTGCTACTATACAATCAGCAAGGACTTGTCTTATCTTGTCTCTGTTTATCTTTGTTTACATCTTGTTCATTTCATGCCTGTGGCTGAGCCACTTACTATACCTACAGACACATCTTAGGTCATGTGATCTTGTTGATTGCTATGTAATCATCATTGATCCATGAACCTTATTTACTGTGCTATCTTTAGGACTCTACTTTGTATAAATAGTTGAAAGACTGGTGGTCTTAAACCCCAGTCTTGTCAACTTCACAATCTAGGGAATTCCCCTGTACTGTGCTTGACTTAAGCTTGTTAACAACTTGCTTCACCCCTAAGAACTAAGTTCGAGATCTCTAAAGTCACTCTAAGTGTTGCTAAGACATCCTAAACTTGTCACTCTGGATCCTTGCTTAGTCATTGGTGGTATCATCCTCATCACTATCTCATTGATCCCACTCTTCATTGTCATCAGGAATGGTTATTGCACTTATCAAGTGTGTACCCACTACCTTGTTACCAGGGGTATAGTTATAGCAAACCTTCCCTAAGACTGTCCAATAGGCCACTCTTAGCACTGTGGGGCATGATGGGATTGACTTAGGTTTGAGGTTAGAGAGTTGCTTCATCAGGAGGGACTGTTGTTATTATAAGGTTCTTCACCAACTCTCTTCATAATTCCTTATCTCAATATTTCCAGACTTTGTGTTACCTTTGTTTATATCTTTCTTCACCCTGTGCTCACTTGACTTTGTGACCCCCATACCCTGACCCCTGTGCATTTGACCCACTTGCAAATTTGTATGGACCTCCATCTCCACTGCATCCATATCCAATCCAAGTTTCAGCAAATTTCTATCACTGGTTCCTGTTGTTATATAAGATTCTTCACCAACTTTCTTATCTTCAGATTTCCAGACTTTGTGTTACATTTATTTATATCTTTACTTGTGCTCATGTGTTTGACTTGTTACTTTACCACACCTGTGGCACACTCTTATAGTTCTAACTCCACAGTTATGCATAGTATAAAGGAGTCCTCAGTGGTGCAGCTAGTTCTCTAGTTGCTCACTTTGGACTTCAGGTACTGTACTTATGTGTCTCTCTTGTTTACTTAGTTGCTCACTTCAAACTTCAGTCCCCCACTTAGTGTGGTGTCTAGAGTAGCCTCAGTTGCAATACCACAAGTCCATTATTGTCCTGTAACACTGATTACCTCCAATATGACAGCAACAACAAATCATTTTACATCAATAATCAACTTGTTTACTTCACTCAGACAAATCAGGAGCCTCAGGTCATCTTCTCTGATGGTTTACCAGTTACAATTGAAATCCCTCTTCTCTTGGCAAATATCCATCATGAAATCTTGCTAGATACTGAAGTTTATTGACAACATAGACAACTTCTCAAAAACCACATACCCATCACCCTCAAAGAATATACCAATGTTGAAGATGAACATACTGCCTATAACAAACACAACCAGTGGATATATGAAGAATACCCAGAAGATCCTGATGAAGACCAAGTTATTGTTTGCTGGGACTCCACAGACAAATCAGACCACCATTACACCAAAGTATCTCCCAAATGTCATTACACACAATCCCTTACTACTCACAGAATGTTATACCAAGATCACAATCAGAATCTTGCACAGGAACTCACTCAGAACCCCCAAGACCATGAATACCTGTCAACATTTTGGAAGACCTTCCTCAAGTGGAAACCTTCTTTACTCCTCAAGTGACAACTTCAGGAGATGAAACCATTACTTCATCCACCCCTTTCTTTCAATCAAGAATCACCCCCAGAACTATGAGTTCAAACAAAGTTAATCTGATGATGACAGCAAATCACCTGAACCCAATGAGAACTCAATCAACTATACCAAGACTGGCTAACATGGCATCCACTTCCTCCAAAGAACCCTGACTCAATAAGCCATCCAAGTTTTCTGGAACTGAATCCACCATCAAAGACTTTATCTGAAAGGTTAAACTCTATTTCTTTACCAAGAATTTCAAAGATGATACAGATACAATCACCTTTGCATAATCCTTTTGCAAAGAAGGAACAGTTGCTGGAACATGGGCCAGACAAATTATTGATCAGCTCACCACATCCCCTTCAATGCTCACCTGGAAACCATTTGAGGAACAATTTGGAGACAAATTCTACCCAAGTAATGAAGGCAAGCTATCACAAAACAACCTGGATAGGTTAGTCCAAGGAAGGGGCACCACTTCAGAATATGTCACTATATTCAACTCCATTGCCAACACCATGGGTTATAACAACATAATCAATATCAAGAAATTTAAGAACAGTCTTAGAAAAGACATCAAGGATACCATCATGACTACCAGGGACAAATTACCAACAACCTTAAAAGAATGGCAAGATCTTGCCATAAGGTTTGACCAGAACCAATCAAGCAATGACTTCCAGAACAGCCTCAAGTCTGGTCAAGGTGGATGATTCCTATACCCTGATGATTTACTCAAAGGGGGTAATGACCCTCACCTTCAAAAGTTAAACCCACGCACTATACATGCAATTGAAGACTTCTCTCCCATGGAAACATTCCAAAGAGAAGTATTCACATGTGCTGGGCTTACCAGGAATGGAAGATTATTGGATGAAGAACATGACAAAAGGAAATGAGAAGGAGCTTGTTTCAGGTGTGGTATCAATGGACATTTTGGCAGAGAATGCAAGGTCAAACATGACCAGAACTATGGAACACCCAAGCCTACTTATGCAATAAGGGGAATCCAAGAACATAATGAAGAAGAACACCCCATGATCACCATTTCTTGCACCCTCATGAAATTATCTGACAAAGACAAAGCAGAAATGCATGATCTTTTCAAGATCACTCAGAATTTTTAAAGTATCCTAAGTCCATGATGGACAAAGGGGTAACTGATTCTAAATTGGACATTGTGAGCAGGAACTTGAATTTGGACAATGAATTGTATATATCATTCTCAAAATATAACAGGTCTCCCTCCATTCAAATCCTGGTCAAAATCTCCATAAGAAATCAGAAAGTCACCACTAAAGCCCTGATCAATAGTGGAGCAACCAGAATCTTAATCCATCAATATTTTGTATGCCATGACCAAATACCTGTCAAAAACATTGACAGAACAAAGAATATTGGAGGTGATATTATGCATACATGTCAAATCACCTTACAAATCAAGAAAACACCCAAACCACTGTTGGTAGTCAGGCAAAGCCCATCTTGCAACACTTCATGGTTAACCCACTTTGCCCTATACAAGGACTGGTAGCTCAGTTGGTTAGAGCACCCTTCTAGTATGTGGGAGGACCTGGGTTCAATTCCCAGCTGGTTCACTTCTTTTCCCTCATTGTCCCCTGAGGTCCCTGGGCTGATATTAACAACCACCACATATAGAAACCAACAAATTGTATATTACCAGTCTAGGAGAGAAAGACATCATCCTAGGAACCAATTGGTTAAGACAACATAACCCAAACATTGACTGGACCCAAGACACTATTTCATTCTCATGTTGTCCAGCCAAATGCAACCCTTCTTCATCAAACAATACACTGGTATTCTCCAAAGAAGACAAATCCCTTAACCAGATTGAAGATCAATGGACGATTGATGGGCTAAACCTTTTGCACACCACCCTATCCATGCAAATAGCCATGAACATTCAATGCAATGGAAAAGGCATGGATTTAGTCCCACCCCATTATCATGACATAGGAAAAGTCTTCAATGAAGAAGCTTCTACCTGATTACCTAAACACCACTCATGGGATCACACAATCAATATGAAACCTGGAATGGAACCCTATGCTGGAAAAGCCTACCCCATTGATACCAAACAATGAGAAGTGCTTCACATGTTCATCTCCAAGAATAGCAAAAAGGGATACATTTGTCCATCAACCACTCCCTGGGCAGCTCCTTTCTTCTTTGTTGGAAAAAAGGATGGAAAATTACATCCCTGTCAGGATTATCAGAGATTAAATGAATGAACAATTGCTAACAAATACCTGCTACCCCTCATCCCCAAGTTAATCAATAAGCTCACAGGTGCTACAATCTTCACCAAATTAGATCTCAGATAGGGATACAATAATGTAATAATGTACAGATCAAATAAGGAGATGAATACAGAGCTGCATTCATAGCCAATGGGAAATTATGGGAACCAACTGCAATGTTCTTTGGACTCCAGAACTCCCCTGCCACATTCCAATCTATGATGGATGCCCTCTTTGACAATCTCATCACCACAGGACACATAGTCATCTATATGGACAACATCCTCATATTCTCAAATGATCTATCTGAACACCAGAAATTAGTTTGCCAAGTCCTCCAATGCCTTATTGATGAACATCTATTCCTAAAACCAGAGAAATGCTTCTTCAAGAAAGAATCCATTGAATATCTCAGCATGATTATTTCCCATGACCAAGTTCAAATGGACCTTGCCAAATTATCAGCAATTACCAAATGGCCCACCCCAAAAAAGGTTCAAGACATGCAATCATTTTTAGAGTTTGAGAATTTCTATTGTCACTTCACCAAAGATTTTGCTAAAATGACCAAACAGCTTATGGAGATAACCCAGAAAGATCAACCCTGGGATTGGACTGATTCCTGGCAAACAGCATTTGACCAACTGAAGACTGCTTTCACCACCACTCTGATCCTTCTGATACCCAACTTTGATGCCCCATTCAAACTTGAAACCAACACTTCAGATTTCAATTATGGTGCAATACTATCCCAACAAGGCCTGGATTCCCACTGGCACCCTGTCACCTACCTATCAAAACAAATGACTCCACCTGAACATAACTATGTCATATATGATAAGGAATTGCTTGCCATCATTCACACCCTCAAAACTTGGCATCATTACCTCAAAGGAAGTCCTCACCTTGTTGACATATGGTCTGATCACAAGAACCTTGAATATTTCTCCATGGCTAAACAACTTAACTGATGTCAAGCTCAATGGACCCTGTTCCTTTCCCATTTAAACTTTTTGATTTCTCACCATCCTGGTGCCCTCAATAAAGCCAATCATCTGGCCAGGAGGCCAGACCATGAGGAGGGGGCAATTTTTGATAATTCTGATATTACAGTGTTAAATCCAAAAATAATGCCACAGGATGACACCTGACACCTCCATGATCAAAGAACATTAGACAAAAAATTATTGAACAACTCAAATCCAATACACTTTCCCAAGAAACATTCCAGAAAATCAAGGACCTTGGACCTTGGAAATTAACCCAAGGTATCCAAGAATAGAACTATGAAGATGAACTTCTTCTTATCCATGGAAAAATCTACATCCCAGACAACAAGGAACTTTGAAAAGAAGTTGTATGTATTCACCATGACTCAGCTCCAGCTGGACACCCAGGAAGATGGAAAACATATGAGCTCATACAATGTGACTACTGGTGGCCAGGAATGTCCTTATTCATCAAAGCATTTGTAGAAGGATGTGCTACATGCCAATCAACTAAGAATAACATACATCCCACCAAAACTCCACTTATCCCCACAGAAACCTTGGCAACACATCACTACTGACTTCAACCAACCTTCCAGAAATTAACAGATATGACTCAATCAATGTCATCATTGATAAATTCTCAAAAGCCATTATTATCACACCATGCAAGAAGACTACCACTGCCTCAGAAACTGCACAACTATTCTTAGATCATGCATAGAAACACTTTGGCATTCCAGATAAAATCATTTCTGATCAAGGACCCCAGTTCACTTCCAAAGTCACCAAGGAAATCTGGAAAGCATTAGGGATCACCTTGGCAATGTCCACCACCTATCACCCACAATCTGATGGAGAAACTGAATGTGTAAATAAGGAGATAGAACAATATCTCTGAGCCCTTGGAGATCAATCCCTGATGAACTGGCTTGAACTACTTCCTTTTTGTACATGCAGGTTATGGCAGGTGGCAGCAACAATAATATAGATCAGTGATATGAGATACAAGACTCCCAGCAGGGAGAGAGTGGCAGGCCACATGGTCTGCAGCAGATGTAGGTGGTCACCAGCACAAGACAGTGAGGTGATGTGGTAAGAGTGCACTGCAGGATAATGATTAGATACTGAGAAGATGGGGAAGAAAGTAGTACTCACTCAGACACAGAGGAAGATGTCTGGGGAGGTAGTGTGTAGAGGGTCCATCTTATATAGTCAGTAGAGGTAGAGTTGTAGCAGAGAATGTATAGTGAAGTACAACAACTACCATGTATAGAAGGGATGCACATCATCCCAGAAAGATGAGTGGGGTGTGAGGAGTTCAGACATGCAGGTGGGTGTGAGGTAAAGGCCAAGGAGGTGAGGAGATGAATGGACATAAAGAGTGTGTGTGGAGTGAAGTGAGAGTAAGCCAAATTATTGTATAGTTATGTACACATAATCTTCAACACTTTTGCTGAATTCTCACACAATAACTGTGTGCATTCCACTATGTGAAAATCCCCATTCAAAATCCTTATGGGATACAAACCATGATTCACCATCAAATCAATCCCTGTACATGCACCAGAAGCAGCAAACCAACTCCAACACATACAACAGATACAAGAAGTAACTGCAAGCTAGAAACTCACTGATCATATAACCAAAGATTCCCATGATGAACATGGAACCACCTTCATCACATACAAAGAAGGTGACCAAGTATGGCTAGATGGGAAGAACCTCAAACTCTGATACCTGAAAATGAAACTAGCACCAAAATGGTTTGGACCATTCCCCATCAAAGAAGTCCTCAGACCTGTCACTTATTGGCTCAAGTTACCACTGAAATGGAAGATCTATCCCATATTTCATCTCTCACTTCTCGCACTATTCAGGGAAACACCCAAACATGGCCCTAACTATATAAAACCACCCCCATAAATAGTCAAAGGTGAAATGGAGTTTAAAGTGGAAATGATCATTGGCTCTAGAGTGCAGAACAATGGATGGCTCCAGTACCACATCAAATGGAAGGGATATCACAAACTAGACAACACATGTGAACCACAGGGAAATCCGAGGAATGCACAACAGGAAATAGACAACTTCCACAAACAAAGGCCAAGTGCACCTAGACCACTGCACAGCCTGGGAATTGACTTATTCACATGCTGGAATCACCTGACCACACCCCTCACCCATAAAAAGAAGTCACTCTACATCCAAACCATTCATCACCAACAATGTCTTCTCTCCCCCCATCTTCAGTCTCCTCCTCCCCTCTGTCCTCCTTCTCCCTCCTTGCTTCCCCCTAGTTCTGTGCCTCCCCCCTCCCCTTCACTGGGGAGGATGTCACTACCACTGCCACCTCAGTGGCCCTCTGCTTTTCTGATGCTGCCACCCTGCCTCTGCCCCTGCCCAGCCCCCTCTCCCTATAAATAGGACTCCCTGCCCCCCAGGGGACTTACCCCTTACTGGCCCCACCCCCCCACTCCCTACCCACCCCTGGTGAGCTCCTCACCCTACAAGCCAGAGCTTTCTCCAGTTCTACCCCCCCTCCCAAGTCCACTCCTGCTCCACCTGGTACCAGCTTCCCCTCTGGAGCACTGACACCCTGACCTCCCTCCCCAGCCTCATCACTGCCCCCACCTCCCCAGCAGCAACCTATCCATGGGATGGTGGCCCACCTCCCACCACCATGTCAAGGCCTGGTCCTTGGTCTCCTCCACCCCCACCCCAGCCCCTCCAAGAGGGGCCTGCTTCAAATGTGGCCAACATGGCCACCACTGGGCCCAGTGCCCCAACCCCCACCACTGCTGCACCCCCTACCACCACCCCACCAACCCCAATCCCCACTACCACTGCTCCAATACCACATTTATGGCATGGTGTGATGAATGAAAGTTCATTGAGGAGCACCACCACTGGGCCAAATACACCCTCACCCAGGCCCATGAAGAGGCCTATCACTGGGCCCAATGCACTGCCTCAATCCCCCAAGATTGCATCCCCCAGCATCCCTGGTTCTTTGACAGGGGGATACCCAATGGATTCATCCCAGCATGGGACACCCTACCCTTCCCCACATACAAGGAGTAAGCAGAGGGTGGGGGATGATGGGTCAGGGGACCCCATCAAGCATCACAGGCAATGCATCACATGAAGAGGGGGTGATGTTACAAGGCACTTGCTCTGGCACCTCATAATGGTTTTCTTTTCTCTTTCTTCTTTTTCTTTTCTTATCTTACTTACTAGTAAAGTGTAGTATCATTACTATAAGTGTAAGCTCAGCTCCACTTTACTTAGTGAGGACTCATTTTCCGTTTCTCTTTTATAGTACTTAAGTATTTACATACTTAAGTGTGAGTTTAGCTCCAAGTGCTAAGAGTGGCCTATTGGACAGTCTTAGGGAAGGTCTGATACAATAATACCCCTGGTAACAAGATGATTGATATGGGCTTGATAAATGTAGTAACCATTCCTGATGAGGATGATACTACCAATGACTAAATGAGGATCCAGAGTGACAAGTTTAGGATGTCTTTTATCAACACTTAGGTGACTTAGAGATCTTAGACTTAGTTCTTTAGAGTGAAGCAAGATGAAGAGCAAGCTTAGATCAAGTGCAGTATAGGAGAATCCCTAGATTGTGAAGTTGACAAGACTGGGGTTTAAAACCACCAGTCTTTCAACTACTTATACTAATCTAGAGTACTAAGTATAGTAAAGTTACACAGTAATGTGCAGTATTGTGCAGCAATACATGGTAATGTGCAGTAATGCATAGTAAGACATGTCTGTAGTATGAATAGTGTGACTCAGCCACAGGCGCAAAATGAACATGAGATAATCAAAGGTAAATAAAGGTGAGAAAGGGAAGTCCTTGCTAATTGTATAATGATAGTCCTTAGCAAGTAAATGTTATAATAAATAAAGAAAGATAGAAAGGAAAACATAAGTCTAATATAGTACCTGGAGCTAAGCTCACACTTAAGTAAGTAAATACTTAAGTACTATAAAGAGAAGGAGAAATGAGTCCTTACTATAAGTAGGAGCTAAGCTCACTTCTGTAGTTAATACTACACTTATAGTAAGTAAAGGAAAAAAGAAAAAAAAGAAACTGTTATGAGGTGCCAAAGCAAGTGCCTCATAACACCAAGTACTATAAAAGACTCATCTATTTCTTTTCTTTTTCTTTATTTATTTACATTTACTTGCTAAGGACTATCACTATACAATTAGCAAGGACTTGTCTCATTTCAGCTTTGTTAATCTTTGTTTACCTCTTGTTTGTTTTGTGCTTGTGGCTGAGCCACTTACTATATCCATGGATGTGTCTCAGGTCATGTGACATCATTGATTGCTGCATAATCTTTGTTGATCCATGAACCTTATGTTACTTATACTATCTTTAGGGGTCTGGTTTTGTATAAATAGTTGAAAGACTGGCAGTCTTAAACCCCAGTTTTGTCAACTTTGCAATCTAGGGATTCTCCTTTACTGCACCTGACCCAAGCTCACTATGAACTTGCTTCACTCCCAAGAACTAAGTCTAAGATCTCTAATTCACTCCAAGTGTCACTAAGACATCATAAACTTGTCACACTGGATCCTCATTTAGTCATCAGCAGTATCATCCTCATCACTATATCATTGATCCCTCTCTTCATCATCATCAGGAACATTTATTATGCTTATCAAGTGCATACCCACTACCTTGTTACCAAGGGTATTGTTATAGCAAACCTTCCATATGGCCATCCAATAGGCTGCTCTTAGCATCACTCTCAAGAACCTAGACAAAGAACTAGCTTGCATGTCCCTCATCAGATCCCTGCCCAACAAGTATAGCCACTTAACCTCATCCTGGCTTCTCCTTGACTCTCTTAACAAGGACAAGCTTCAAGCAGCCCTTGTTACAGAGGAAACTAATTGATCTCATCATCCTGAAGTCTTGGCTACCTCCAGAGCAATGCAAACTTCATCCTGTACTCAATCTTGTCACCCCCAGAACTCCTACAAGTGTGACTACTGTGGCAGGGATGGCCATACCTCTTGGAGATGCTACAAGAGGATGGACAAGCTAGTGAAGAACTCTGAAGGCTCCTCAACTGCTAATAATGCTACCTCATTACCTACTGTCCTGGAGTTTGCTGGCAATGCAAGTCTTCATTCTGATCCTTCCCCCTGCTCTCCCACCTTCCTGTTGACTCTAACTGACTCACTCTGGTGTGCAGACACAGGGACCACTTCTCATATGACCCCCCATTGACACTGGCTTCAAAACTATGAGCCACTCCAACTCCCTATCCAATTAGCAGATAACAACATCATCTACTCTGCTGGGGTTGGGTCTGTGGTGTTTGAGCCAGAGCTAGAGGGTCAGAGATGTCATCTTGTGGAGTTTACAAAGGTTCTGCATGTCCCAGAGCTTCATAACAACATCCTGTCTATTCTATACTTGATGAAAATCAAAGGGTTTACTGTCATCATCATTGAGAATGCTATGAACTTCCTTCACAATGGCTCAATACTCTTCACAGCAAGTGTCAATGATTCAAATGCAGCTTATCTCAAATACTCCACTATCCCTGCACCCCCTACACTAGCCAATAATAGAGCTGTAGCTTCATTAACATTGCCTCTGGACACTTCTCAATAGCACCAGAGGCTTTGCCACCATCATTATGGAGGTATTGATTGCATTTTGAAGCAGCAGTTAGTCTCCAGGCTTGTTATACAGTTTACTACACCCCCAGACCCTATCTGTGAACCTTGCTTAGCAGGTAAGATGCACTCCAATCCCTTCCCTTCATTACGAATACATACTTCTGCCCCTTGGGAGCTCATCCATTCTGATCTCCATGGTCCTCTCCCTGTTCATACACACTCAGGCTTTTGTTATTTGGTCTCCTTCATTGACAACTACACTAGATTCAGAGCAGTCTTCCCTATCAAGGTGAAATCAGACACTTTCAAAATATTTGAAACTTTCAAAGCTTATGCTGAGAATCACCGTGGTACTGAGATCAAGACCCTTTGAGACACAAAGGGGGAGAACACATGTCTAATGCCCTCCTTCAATTTACTACAGAAGCAGGCATTGTTTGACAGCATACTGTGTGAAACATGTTAATATCAGCCCAGGGACCTCAGGGGACAATGAGGGAAAAGAAGTGGACCAGCCAGGAATTGAACCCAGGACCTCCCACATACTAGAAGGGTGCTCTAACCAACTGAGCTCCCAGTCCTTATATAGGGCAAAGTGGGTTAATCATGAAGTGTTGCAAGATGGGCTTTGCTTGACTACCAACAGAAACATAGGGAATGTCCTTCATATCCACAATTTCCTGGGGAGTCTTCAGAGACATGTGAGTTGACAGTCAAAGTCCTGGCTGCATAGGTGTGAGGACAGGCTTGCAATTGCACATACTGAAGTGTTTGAGTATGTCTAGTATATACTGGCATTGACAAAGCAAAATGGTACAATTTGGTTGATCCTGAGTGATTTCAATGCCAAGTAGGAAAGAGGTGGGTCCAAAGTCTCAAAGGTGGAAATGTGAAGATAGCTGCTTGATAATGGAATGGATAGCTTCAAGACTGTTAGAGGCAAGTGTGATATCATCTGCAAAGACTGGCAGGATAATCTGCACAGAGTCCGTGCTGTAGACATAGATGCTAGAGTCTACCTGCACACATTTGAAGCCCATCTTGACCAAGACAGATTGAAGCTTCTAGTACCACATACAAGAGGCTTGCTTAAGGCCATAGATTGATTTCTGGAGTTGAAGGACTTGGTTACTGCTCCCTTGAGTGAAGCCTTCAGGCTGCTGCATGTATACTTCTTCATTGAGATCCCCATTGATGAAGGCATGTGAAATGTCAATAGAGTAAATATGGAGGTCCTGTAAACCAGCTAAGGCAAGAATGGTCCTGATTGCTGCAAACTTGGCTGTGGGAGCAAAGGTTTCATTGAAGTTGAAACCAGGCCTCTGACTGAATCCCTTAGCAACCAATCTAGCCTTGTACCTTTTGACAGAGCCATCAGCCTTCCTCTTCACCTTGAAGACCTATCTGCAACTTATAGCTTTCTGGCCAGGGGGGAGATCAGTTAGCTCCCAAGTCCCATTGTGACTGTGAGCATCCAGTTCTTCTTCAGCTGCCTGAGTTCACTGCATTGTGTTTGAGTGCCCCAAAGCTTGTAAATAGGTAGATGGTTCTGGGCCTAACAATGCTGCAAAACTCCTCATCTTTGTTGGCTTCTTCTGTTGTTATTATAAGGTTCTTCATCAACTCTCTTCTTATCTCTCAATTCCACATTTGCAGTTTCTTACTTCCATTTGGTGATATCTCCACTTGTCCTAATCCATTTAGGTTCTAACTCTGCACATATATGGTACACATAGTTATAGTTCAGACTCTGCATTTATCCATACTATAAAATAGTTCCCAGTGGTGCAGTTTCTTTCTTTGGTTGCTCATCTTGGACTCTAGTCCCCCACTTAGTGTGGTGTTTGTAGCTTCCCATTGTTCATCCACAAGTCAATATCTCAAAGTTTAACAGGTTATGAGCCTTGTGCTCTTTTGACCTTGTGACTTCCATAACTTGGCTTCTGCACATCCAACCCTCTTGAAATCCCACATGGACCTCTGCCTACATTGCAGTAATATCTGATCCACATCCCAGCCTATTCGGTTCAGCAGTTCCTTTGCAATAACATCAAAGTCTCAACTCTCCAAGTTAAAAAACATAGTGTTATCTTGACTACCACTTGCACCTTTGCTACCAAACCTTGGCAAGACCTTATCCAGCCTCCTGTCCATGCATGTACCAAGTCTTATCACATTTGCATCACTTGCTATTGTGCTACTAAGCCTTGATTGCATTGACTCCTTTTGACTACCATGGACTACACTACTCACTTTGCTGGGACTGCTACAATGACTCCTCACACCTCCCTATTGACCAACACAGCCATTCCCCCTAGTCTCCACACTCTCTTGTGTGCTGATACTGGAGCCACCTCTCACATGACTCCAAATCAACACTGGCTTCAGAATTATACACCCCATAGAGTTCCCATTTGACTAGCAGACAACAACATTGTCTACTCTGCAGGAATAGGCTCAGTTGTATTTGTCCCAGTGGTAGATGGTCAACAGCTTCATCCCCTTGAGTTCACCAATGTGCTACATGTCCCTGACCTTCAAAACAACAACCTCCTATCTGTCTTGCTCCTCACTTGGTACAAGCAGTTCTCAGTTGTCATCCTGGAAACAGTCATGAACTTCCTTTGCAATGGCTCTGTTGTGTTTACAGCCTCTGTTGATGACTCTAATACTGCTTATCTCAAAGGCACCACTACTCCTGTCCCACTTCCTACAGTCAACTTTCATTAACTTTAGACACCTCACTGTGGCATAGAAGACTTTGTCACCATCATTATGGAGGTATTGAGCACATTTTGAAGCAGAATCTCATCTCAGGACATGTTATAAACTCCCCTTCACCTCCAGATCCAATTTACAAACCCTGGCTAGCTGGCAAGATGCATGCCAATCCCTTCCCTACCTCTCAAAACTCACACCTCTGCTCCTCTCAAGCTAGTTCACTCTGGCCTACATGGTCTTCTCCCTGTCCAGACACTTGGGGGTATAGGTACTGGGTGTCTTTCATTGATGACCACACTTGATTTCAAGCTGTCTTCCCCATCAAGGCCAAATCTGATACCTTTGAGGCCTTCAAAGCATTCAAAGCTTATGCTGAGAATCACCATGGGATGAAAATCAAGATGCTTTGAGATGACAAGGGAGGGGAGTACATGTCTAATGCCTTTACCCAGTTCACTAACAGGATCAGGGGGTGAAGGGGACTCTATTACAAGCCCTGAGACTAGCTGCTGCTTCAAAATGTGATCTATACCTCCATAATGATAGTGGCAAAGTCTTCTATGCCATAGGGAAGTGTCCAGAGGCAAAGTCAACAAAGATAGAGCTGAGTTGACAACTGGAGATGGAATGGGAGTAGTAGAGCCTTCAAGATAAGCAGCATTGGAGTGATTGACAGAGGCTGTAAACAAAACAGAGCCATTGCAAAGGAAGTTCATGACAGTCTCCAGGATAACAACTGAGAACTGCTTGTATCAAGTGAGGAACAAGACAGATAAGAGGTTGTTTCAAAGGTCAGGGACATGCAGGACATTGGTGAACTCAAGGGGATGAAGTTGTTGACCATCTACCTCTGGGACAAACACAACTGAGCCTATTCCTGCAGAGTAAACAATATTGTTGTCTGCTAGTTGAATGGGGACTCTGTGGGTTCTGTAATTCTGAAGCCAATGTCAATTTGGAGTCATATGGGAAGTGGCTCCAGTATCAGCACACCAGAGAGTGTCAAGACTAGGGGGAATGGCTGTGTTGGTTGATAATGTTGTTATATAAGGTTCTTCACCAACTCTCATCTTATTTTCTTATCTCAAGATTTCCAGACTTTGTGTTACACCTCCACTTCCACTGATCCATTTAAGTTCTAACTCCACACATATATGGTACACATAGTTAACGTTCATACTCTGCATTTATGCATACTATAAAAGAGTTCCCAGGTGGCACAACTGCTTTCTTCAGTTGCTCATCTCAGACTCTAGATACTGTAAACTCATTCTTACTATATGTATCTAGTTGCTCATCTTGGACTCTAGTCCCCCACTTAGTGTGGTGTTTGTAGTGCTCCTCCTTTAGTCACAAGTCATCTTTCATTGAAGTTTCACAGGTTATGGGCCCTGTGCTCTAACTGACTTTGTGATCTTCATATCTTGACTTCCACGCATCTGATCCACTTGATATAGATCTTCATCTACACTGTGTCTATATCCAATCCAAGTTTCAGCACATTCCGATCACTGGTTCTCTTGCAATAGCATTGAAGTCTCAACTCCTCGAGTTAGAAATCATAGTGTTATCTCAACTACCACTCACCCCTTTGCTCCCAAACTTTGTGGGGACCTTTGCTAGCATCCTATCCACGCGTATATCAAGTATCATCGCATTCGCATCACTCACTCTCACACTATTTCGCATTTGTTGCGTTGACTCTATTTCCCTACTATGGACTTCACTACTACTCACTTTGCTGGTACTGCTACCATGTCTCCTGATGCTTCACTATCCTCGACAACAGCCATACCCTCTACTCCTGACTCTCTGTGGTGTGC
>QLPN01003875.1:1425-19064 GCA_003314395.1 Albatrellus ellisii
TGTCTAGAGTCCATCAGATGCTTCTAGAACCTCACAGGAAGTCACTCAATACCCATTGTGGTAATGAAGGCCCATTTGCTCTTGCTGGCACACAAATGCTGCCATGTTGAACAACTCCTCTTCATCATTGGCTAGAGACTGCAGCAAGAAATGGCTGTCATCATCATAGTGTATTATTTCAGATGGGGCAGTCTAATGATCTACAATTCTATTGATATGTCTTATATAATTTAGAGGGGCACTCTACAATTTGTAAGTTCATGAGTGGGACTCGAAAATTTAGATCTAGAGTCCATCTAGCACTTCTAGATGCTCATGGGAAGTCACCCACTACTTAGCATGTGACTATGGTGGCTAGATGTGTGTGGTCACAGTACCAAATATAGTAAGGAAACAAAAAATGTTCAACAAAAGAAAGGTATACTGTGGCCTGATGTTTCCCTAGGCTCCGTGCCTAGGGTACGGCATCACAGGTTTCTGCGACGCAGAAGGCAAGCTTGTGCCCGGCGAAAACCAATAATAGCTGTCTACTTACGAATACCAAGAGGTATGGGGGAAGGCCCACAGGGTAGGTGAAGACCCTGCACGAGGAGGCAGCCTTCCTGCCAAATGCCTGACACAAAGTTACCGGGGTTTTAGTGGGTGGGGGTAACCCCGAGCCCCACACTGCTCGACCCAGTGCGCGCATGGGCAATCGGCCAATCTTACGGCATTGTAGATGCTCAGTGCAGACACAGCTTCCAAATCGACATTGTACTGGGACCCGCAAGCCTCCCCTCGCCCCGAGTCGGGGCTCGCGGGTACGTAGTTCTCCGAGTCGCGACGGTTCATAAAAGCCAACCTCAGGGGGTTTTACGTACTTTCAAGCCATGCGAGGTATGTATGAGAATCGGGGTGTGGTGCGGGAGGGCAAAAATGCAGAACGACCATCTTCTGCCGAGTGTCAGCTACGGAGACTACGCGCGACGGCGCATGAGCGTGCTCCGGCTGCGGGTCGCCGTACACGCGTTCAGGGTCGCAGATGACCGCGCGAAGGGATGAGCAATGTGGAAACGGCCCAAACGGGTGCGATGATAGGTAGCGGGTGGGAGCGGTGGGCACACACGTTGTGCGTGTGCGTAGCGGATAGGTCATCCATGCTGCGCGGTATCTTGGACCGCGCCCGAAGGCACTTGGTGTTTATTCCAGTACGTAAACAACGTGAGGCACGTTACCAAGGGAGCCGAGGCCGGGGCGGGCAATGATCATATTACGTGGGGAGGTAGGCACAATCTGGGGCTATGGCCGTAATATAGAGAACGCCGACGTCAACGCCTATTCCTCGACATCAGAATTCGTCGCGACGACAAGTATCATTACCACGATGTCATTCTCGTGTACAGACCTGGATCGGATTTGCTAACATTACGCCCCGTTGCATAAATACGATAATTATGGCGCTTAATGTACTGCATCGACCAACAGTGAGCATTGCGTATCGTACGATGTCCAATCTCTTCGACAATGCTGATCACTCATCAACAATGCACGTGCAAAACACAGTTAACCCTACAGGGTCCAGAAGCGCCAGCTCTGGAGTGCCCAAAGCTATTAGAGGCCGCTATTGCATGCGTGCATGACACATCGCAGGGCTCAAGCATAAACACGCTTCATCTGTACACGGCTGTGCTGCGCGCAAATCCCATGCGAGTCTTGTTCCGGGAGCGCGTGGGTTGTGAAGCCCGTGCACGAATCATCCTAGTGCCGACAACCGTATGAAAGTGTCTACTCGTCTGGCTCAGATTCCCAGGCCGGGAGTGCGCTTGGTCCCATGACCCCCCGATCAGCGTCGTCGCCAGGCGGAGGTGCAGATGGTTCCAAGGAATCGAAGGGTGGCGCGCTGGCCGAGGCCTCAAACAGTGGTGCGCTGTGTGAATCCTCAAATGGTGGTGCGGAAGGACCAATCTCGGGCTCCAGCTCGGTGATTTCCATATCTCGCTCGAATGAGCACGGATACTCGTGGTACCTCGGAGCAGCGAGCTTGCCCTTGGAAGGAGGTGGCGGAAGTGCGGAAGCCGGGAAGTAGGAAGGGACTGGATGGGAAGGACTAGGCGGTGGCGACAAGTCTGGAACGGGCTCCTCGATCTCATCAATCCCGGGAACCAATGCCAAAGCATATTCTGGACCATCAGTATCTCCCAAAGGCGGCGCACTGACTAAAGCCGCCCTCCGTGCCAACAACCCCTTATCATCAGTAGCAACATGTCCAGCGTGATGTCCACGCTCGTATGAGATGCCTCCGTGTGGTATTGGCTCGTCGTCGCCAGTAGGGAAAAGTGACGGTGGTGCTTTTGATAGGCCGGGTATCGAAGTCGCAGTTTCTGATGTTGAAGCAGCGCCACAATTGCGCGACAAAGGTCTGCGTGGATCAGCATTTGCGGGGCTTGAACGGTATGCCGGTGGATGAGGGGGAATGTCAATGATGTCAGGTGGCACGTCTTCGTGGTTCACAATAGAGTCGCTATCAGCCGGGGGCCGGAAAGTATCTGCAGCCATGGGGATATTATCTGATGATGCGTCAACGGCGTCCGGCTCAGATGACGGGTTCACGTTCGATGCAAGGGAGATGGGTCTGGAAGGGGAAATAGAGCGAGGCCGCTCGTCATAGACATCATGGGTGATAGACAATTGCAAGACGGATGAGCTAGCGTTCATGCGATTCGTGCGTCGTCGCCTGGCGGACTGCCGTATGCTGGCTCTCCATCGACTTGTTGCCTTTGCCCACTTCTTTTGCGTGGCCTTGGCCTGCCGCAACGTCTCCACATCCTGGTCGTCGGACGCATCACAGGACCGAACACCCTCCCGCAACTTTTTCTCCGAGTCGATCCGCGCCCGACGCCGTCTCTTTTTTCGCCTCCATAATACGCAGGCGATCATGAACGCTATGATGGCACCGGCGAGAACGAGGGACAGCGCGAGTATGACCGTTGTCAAGTCGGGTTGCAACGTATCCGCAGGCTGCCAGCCCGTCGGCAAGGAGTCGAGGTTGAAGGTACTACCGACTAACGTAGACTCTGCGGACGTGGATTCAGACGTGGTGGGGCTGAGCTGATCGTTGACGTTGATCGCTGTTGCACTGTTCGAGGGGGTGGAGCACGTCCCCTGCAAAGCTTGTGATGAACACAGACGAACCGAGTGGCGTGTGACAAATAAACAAACTCACTGTGCAGACGGTTGAACCATACAGGGTCCATCCAGTGGCTTTGCGCCAAAAACCATCTTCGCCCTGGACGTACTTGTCCGGTATGCTGGAGCGGTTATCAAGCTTGCTGGGAGAGGTTGGAGTAGGTTGATTGGGAGGGAGAGAGGTGTGACGTGGTGGGAGTACGTTGACAGAGGCAGGGGCAAGAAGAGAGGGATAGAGAAAGGGAAGGGCGGTATGAGAGGGATCAAGGGGGCGGGAATCAACGGAGGAGGCAGCGCAGACTGTTGCCAAAAGGGTGAGGACGCCGGATGAGGGACGTGGCGGACGAAGGTGACGGCGAGGACGACCAGATGAGGGACCGGCCGCAGGGGAAGGCTTGGCCATGCCAAGCCAGGACGATGGAGGGGACAAACCAAGGGACGTCGTCGAGCAGCTCGTCAATTTATGCAGCTTATCAAGCACTTCTCTATTCTTGGATCCGCAATCTCAACTATAAATACTTCGCGCCCTTCCCCGTCGTTGCTCTTCCCGCGCCTGTGCCTGCTTTCTCATCTCCTTTTCTTCCTCCCTCCCTCGCACACGCCACATCATGTCCTCGCTGCCAGCTTCGTAGAATAACTTGTACGTTCCCAGACTCACCCGGATTCCCAGGTTTCCGTCTTTTATCTCCGTCCCAGTCCCAGTCTCTTCGGCAGCCACATGTCTATATATAACGTGCAGTTAGCTTTTCCACGTGTTACCCGCTTGTTATTCTTGTCCATTCTCTTACCGTTTTAAATATACCGGCCGGGTCCCTCTTGCCCTTACTCCTCCTGTCCATTCCGTCGCGTAGTCCATCACATACGTGTCGACATATTCCCTCCATCGATTGAATTTCGTCCGCTCGCCGTCCACACTAGCCTCATCCCCACTCACCAATTGAATCCGCATCACCTTGGTGTCACGTTCCTGTGGGAAGGCCTAATCCTCAGTATCCATGCCGTTAGCCTATACCCCGTACATACCCATTCCACTCTGTACAGGTTGTCATCCGACCCGACGTGTTGCTCCGCTTTCCGCCTATAACGTATAATGATGTACCTTGTGAATACATCTTCACTCCTCGCCTTACGCAAGAAGTGCCACAACTCTTGACACTTGTTGTCCGACACGATTGTCTGCACCTGCGCTCACGTTAGGCCCTAGCCTCTACACCGTTCTTCTGTAGGAATCCCGTACCTGTTTGATGAGCGACCCAATTATTTTATCCAGCGTGTAAAGATGGAACGCCTGTGTGTTGCAGCTCCCTCAGTTCACGCGAGCGTTTCAATGTACATCACATCCGTACCTTCGTACCGAAGAACCACCGCATGTGCTCTTCAAACGTAGCCTGGTCCATCTCGTTGTCGAAGAGCTTCTCGCAGGCATCGAGCAAGTACATGTAGAGCACATTTGTACTTTCGCCAACGTTGTGCCCGCGCACCGCCTCCGATAGCTGATCGAGAACAGCAGCTGGGCCTTGCGGGTCTTCTAACCCCAAGTCAACCGCAATGGGGTTTGCACGAAGGTCTTGGAAACCTTGTGCTGCATGCTTCGCCCCCACGTCCTTGCATGTTGATAGACGAGAATAGAGCAACTGTATCAAACCTTATTAGCATACCTAGCGGTCATGCGACACGTGAAAGGCACGCACCTGTAACAATCTTAGCAAGGTGTAGAACGTCGTGTTCGCAAAGAACGGCCTCTGGCTGATCGGAGCGTCTCGCATCGCGTCGCCGTCCTCCGGGAGACTTTCTCGTATCCAAATATCCGAGGCCCTCACCGAAGAGCTAGACGACTCGCTCTTGAGCTGCACATGCACAGTTTGACCATCAGGTGTTGGAATGGGAGACTCCGACGACGACGGGCCGTCGGGGCCCGGGGGTGAAGCAACCCTAGACCCGCCCGCGGAAGGTGTGTCTCGTCTCCTACGGGTCGTCGACTTCTCTCGAGCAGTCTTGAGTAGCTTCTTACGAAGGTCGGCCGGGTGCACACCACCCTGTCCGTTTTGCCCACCCGACGGGACTCGCACCCTACGCTGGAACATGATGACATCCTCAGAGCTATTCAGCACACCCGTTGGCTCGTCGCCTGAGTCATCGTCTTGTCCGAGATCCAGTGGTCCACACGCGGCGTTGAAATCGGGAATTGAATACATGCACAATGTGGGCACGAAAGAACGGAGAAACTTTTCTACACCGCGCCGCTCCTGCAAGCTGTAAATAGCCTGGTTGTGATCAAGATATGAATAGACAAGCTTGAGAGAATCATGAAGGACGGTTGTATCCGAGAAGTCGAGATCGAGTTGATACCCAAGCGAACCAAAAATGCATGCCGGCTTCCCCTCCAGTTCTCGAGACCGCGCCTGCTCCGTCTTCAGACTCTCGATCTCCGCAACAAAGGATTTTGTTGTGATGTTCTTCTTGTCATTCGCCTTGAAGTTGATCCCCATGTGGTCAAGGGACTTGTAGAAGTTTTTGCCCTCAATCTGTCGCCAGGTCAGGCTCCATTCCCTTTGTGCACGGCGCCATTCCTCGTTTTTCTGTTTGAGACGCTGTAACACAACAGGTACTGCGACACTGGGACACTCTTGCAGTGCCTGATAGATTTCCGTGCCGGCGTCCCTACCGTAGACCTTTTTGATCGTCCGCTGGTAGATACATTTGCTCTCGCCACCGAGGTCCGGCTTCAACTTGAGCAGTGACTTCTCCTCGTGAGACATTTCTTCTATCCGCGCACTGAGAGGCTCTAGAATGGCAATGGTGCGAGAAAGCCCCTCCAGCTGGATCTGGTACTCATGGCGCTCGTCCTCGCAGCGATGAATGACTTCTTCGAATGAATTCTTCTTGTGAGCGACGAATCCGGACTCCTCGGACGCCCAGGTTGGGTGTGAAACCCATTCATCATTGAGCACGGACCGGGCAAGCTGGTCACGCCCCGAAGTCGCCAACCGCGCTTCCTGTCAAGGCACAATACAATCAGTTTCACGACCAGCAGGCACAAGCCATGTGCACTCACACTGTCAGGCAGCTTACGATAGCTCGGGCCCTCGCCATCATCTACGGGCCGGGGTAATATTGGTTCCGGAGGCCCTGTTCTGATACTGCCAGGAGGACCATATTCGACGCTGCCCTGCCTGTCGTCCCAACTAAGCAGGTGTTTAAACTGCGCAAATAGATCGCCATCGCCAAGGAAGATCTCTGCACGCGCCACAAGTTGCTTGGCGTCAATGACGTCCTTGGAATACAGATTCAGCAGCTTCAGAAAGTCGTCATAAGTCTCCCGACTCTCAAGCAATTTCTTGGCGCGATCGAAAAACACAAGCTCGTCTGTAGGCATGCTACTGGAGCCGGCGATCTGGGACAGCGATGATCCTAGAAGAGGTGTATGTGCTTGTGACAAATGAGATGACGATGGTGGGCGGTACGATGCAGCAGAAGGTGGTGACGGTGGCGCCTGGAAGTTGCTGAATGAAGGAGATTGCGCGCGTCCCTTCGCAACAGGTTTACTTACCCGAGGCCTTTTTCTGTTGTCAGTCTGCGCAACGACCCGAGTCAGTATAAATCCTCAGTCAACATAAACGACTTACGCGTGCCGTGTCAGCTTTGCCTTGTTGCGGACCTTCCTTGGCTGGCTCTCTCTTTCGCCGTCTGGAAGCAGGAACTTTCTGTGCAACAGGATTTATCGTCGGTTGCTCCTGATTCCAGGTGCTGTTTGAAGGACCGGAACTACCAGGCGGTTGGGGAAGAATTCCAACGAGATGGCCCGGAGGCGGAGCCGCGGCACTTATTTCGGGTAAGAAGTCTTTGAATTCGCTGAGGAGATCAGGCGCATCCGCGAATAATACGCTAACTTGAGCATATACCTAGGAAACGAGCGAACGACGAAAAGACAAACGCGGTCTTTGAATAGTGATAGAAGGGATAGATTCAAGACGTACATCCTGCATCATCTTCTGCTCTCGCTGATAGCCCTGTGCATCCTTTATGTAAGCCTGCTGCTCCTTGCGGTACAGTTGCAAGATCTCCAAAAATTGCTTATACGTATTAGGATCTTCCGGATATCTGGTCTTAATCTTGTTCAAGTATTGTATTGCATGGTCGAACTCGCCCGCCGGTGGAGCCCTTTCGATCTGATTCTTGTTGCCCATGTTACCCAAAACAGACGCGGCGGCGGTAGTGGATGATCCTTGTGGCCCGGGAGAGTAAGAGTTAGGTATATCGAATCCGGAGTGGGTGGGGGGGCCAAGAGATCGACCATGAGGCGTTTGAGAGCGAGAGCCAGGGGTTACAGCGGCTGCTAATGGGTGAAGTGATCCGGTAGGGAACGAAAGGCCAAATGATGTAGGTAAAGTAAACCCATTCTGGGAGTTGATAGTGGAAGTCATGGTTCCGGAAGGCGTTGTTACAGTGATGAGATTAGAGTCACGAGAGTCTGTGGAACAATTAATGTGGTAGCCGGGAGGCAAGAACGTATTGAATCCCTGGATGAGGTAGGGATTCCCATGAAACAGCAGTGATACTCTCTCTATAACTCCGGGGGTGTCGATGCTAGAGGATGGCTGTTAGTGACCAAGGTAATGCAAAGAAAGACATGGCCGGCATTGCTCAATGTACCGGAAAAGGAAAGAGGTCTGCGGCCCGGTTAGTGCGCTGTAGCAGTGCAAGCCGTGCTCATGTCGCGCGACTGTCGGTCAGCAACCTATCTATGCGACGAATGGAGGGAACGGATAGGCTAACCATGCGTCGTGCAAGCGAATGCATGCCACCTCGATGTTCACAAGAATAAGGAACTCACATTTGGCTCTTAAAATCCTTCATGATATCCAAGAAATGGTTATACACGTCCGGCTTGTCATGAAACTGCACCTTCACCGCATCCAGGTAGCTCAACGCGTCCGTGACGTTCAATGGCCGGCTAACTTCAGAAGTTCTCGACATTCCGGGCGCTGTTGTGACTGAGGGATCTCCAGGGGCTGTGGCGGAGACGGAAGCAAGGGGAGTTGTCGAAGCAGCACGAGAGCGCGATTGAGACGAGTTGTAAACGGGGGACTCGTGCCGGCGAGAATCTTGGGAAAGATAACCTTCCGCGCTTCTGTGGCGTGACGGCATCGGGGCTAATGGGGAGACTCTGGTGGCCAGCGTGTCGAGCGAGTGCAAGGGCCTCGGTGAAGATGGAGAACGTTCAGGTGCAGGAGATAAGGGGAAGGGGTCGGTTGCGGTTGAGACAGTCTGTGAAGGAGGTAGAAGGGTAGTAGGGAGGTCCATAGCCGAGAGTGGGCCGTGACTTTTGAGAATGAGTGCTGTGGGCTTTCTGACGCCAACAACTTGGAATACAAGCAGTGCCGTGCGAACTTCCCCTTATCTTATCTTCCCCCCACCATTCGCGATTAGATCATCTCCAAATTTTATCCCCTCACTTGCTTGCAAAATAAATAATCAATAACCAACTCTAAAATACATGCTAGTCATTCAATCTGACGCGGCTTTCCACTGAACCTCATCATTCTGACTTTGTGGTTCTGAAAGGTTACCGTGCTATCGTGGCGGTGTGCCGCAGCTCAAGACCAGCCGAAGACAAACGAGATACGAATGGGTCGGTATGGCTGAACGTACGATTGCTGATGCGCGCCTTTCGCACATAATCCTGGGCGTCAGGAGAGTCCGGAGTGGGGAAGAAGTATGGCGCATCGTAAGGGTGGGTCCGCTCTGATATTGCTGTATTTGAGGATGACCTGTTTGTGCGAGTTTCTGCAGAGGTGCGAACATTCAGCTTAATCGCTAGACATGCCCATTGTCAGGCAAGTCAGCGTGACACTTACTATTATCGGAATGGGACCGCGTGTGGCTCTTAAGTATAGAGCCGCTTCTCTTCAGCTTCTTAGCGCTACAGAAACGGAGCGAGGAAGGTACCACAATGGAAGGTGCAGGCGTCATTTGGGGATGTCTTCCTACACTTAATTTCCTATCAGGCAACGAAACCGAGCGGCTTAACTTCACTTTGGACGATTTGAATAATGTGAAGTGAAACAAGCTGGTAGAGCGCTTGTGGGTCGTCTTGGCAGCCTTCAACTTCTGTTCTGTTTTGCACGGCGAAGGGAAATGCGAAGAGATTTTGGAAGTGACCTGGTCGATTGACGACGAGCTCTTTGTATCACCCTCCTCCAGAGCAGCCGATAGAGGATATTCACGGACGGAGGAAGGGCTGAGCGACCGCGAACGAAACTGCGAATGGGATGGAAGGCGAGCAATTCGAGGCGAGAATGAAGGTGCATGATTCAGGACGGCCATAAACTGAAAGTCATGCAGATTCATTGATCGATGAACCCGAGTTGGCCACGATGAAATTGGCAGCCCATCCATAAATGTAACATCAGTCAAAAGAGCCGTGCTGATTGTGGTATCCTGACGGTGATGGCTGGGAAGCAAAACACGATTAAGCGACTTGCCGGTTTTCTTTGGACGATGCAGGATTGTAGGATGGACTATATGAATCATTATCGTAGTTACGAGACTCTAGACAAGTTTGACAGGTAAGCAGACGCCCAAAAAGAATGATGTCACAGAGATGCACCAAAAGGAACCCCCACAATACTTGTAGGGCACACAACAGCCCAGCAGCTACTTTGTGGAGTAGAACTATCATGTCGATAAGTCCAGGTCGCAGCCAAAGATGCATAGACGGCAATTCACTGAAGGTGGTAAGCTCTGTCAATAAAAGATGTGAGGTTCGAAAACAAAAAAGCACTTGACATGTGCCATGAGATACAGCGAGGTCTTCAGTCTGACAGTAGGGTTGGGTGCGAAATGTATATCTTGGCCGTTATATGAATCCAGAATCCACGGTGCAGAACCAAAGGTGACTAAGATGAGACAGCTGCAGCTATACAATGCTTACTCGAGATGGAGGACAGGAGTCGGATATTAGTGAGCGACTCCTAACCAACAATACCTCGGCCTTCCACCGTGGCCCGACCTTAGCTGGCAGAGATATGACACCTGCCATGCACGAACAGCCCCAGTCGAAATTCCATCTAGCTTTTTCGATTGTGAGCAATTTCCAGCGAATGCCAAGAGATAATAAGATAGGAATCAATCAGTTTCGGCTACCTCGGCGTGATTCAGAATGTCACACTTAGCAGTATGCGGTGGTTGTGAAGAGTTTACTCCCTCGTAAGAACGAAATACGAAAATCTGAGCGGAAATTCTATAGAGAATGACCTTGCGGATTTTTGAAATATGGCCTAACGAAGGAGAATACTCAAAAGTTCTGCTAAAGCAGTACATTCATTGCTGATATATCATATTGATTCTCTGTATTGTTACAGTGATATGGTCATCAGGCTGCCTTTGATGATAAAATGGCTCCCAGTCCTCGTAAAAGAAAAATATCACGAGCTGTCATTAACCTTGGCATTCACATGAAGATAAAGATAAGAACGATAATACATTCTGCATCTGACACTAGCAAGGGGAATGTATGCTAAACTATGTTCTTTATTTCATACACATCAAATCCTGGGCTGAGCAAATGCAGGCATCACTACTACCAGCAAACCCCCACTAGCTAGAATCTGCAATGTCAACAACCAGCCGGGCATTGCAAAGCATGGACAGGACATTAAGCAAGATCATACAACTTAGCAATGAGTTGACAATGACAGAAAAAGAACCCTTCATTGAAAAATGTTGGGGCTACACTAAGCATAAGTACTGAGAATTTCCACCATCTGCAAAAGATGCTGATCTTGAACACAATGTCATTGGGGCTCTCAACGCTGTCCCGCTAGTTGGTATGTCACACTTCTTCTGTAGGTTCTGTTGGTCTTGATGCATGGGCTGATTAGACAATATGTACTTCATGTTGGAATTGCAAACCGACGCATGTACGACTTACTACTTCCTTTTTAGGCAACTCGGCAGAAGCCGACGCGCGCGCAAACTTTCGTCTCCTCAGAAAACATATGATTACTGCTTTCTATTTTGATCACTCCGCTACCATACAGTTCTAAGCCACAGGCAGTTTATCTAGCCTATTTACGATAGCTCTTATTTTTTTTTCCTCAGTCCTCGTGTTGTTTTCGAGACTGAGTGTTCATTGTCCTTGTTCTTAGGACGTCTTTTTGGTGTTTCTTGTGCAGAAGAACACCTGTTTATATAACCTTGTTTATTGCAAAACTTCACCCATTCACTTCAATTCATGGATGCATACCAGAAGGTCTGAATGATGCACAAGCAGCATATGCATCCAAACACTATCACAGACATTGTACCATTCCCATTACATTTTTCACAGAGCTCACAGAAGCCACCTAGTCTCTCTTATTAATTTTTGTATCCCAAATTATTGTTTGTACTTAACATCTTGTATGTACCTTATAACAATCACCAGCTAAGTTAACTGGCTTAATGGAAAGAAAGCATGTGATGGTCACACTGTGTCACACATGTTTGACTCCTATCTTGAGCGAAATGTTACGAAAGGACAATTGACAATCGTTGACAATCATTGGTCTCATCTTTTCACGTAATTCATCCAGCGCACGTGGTCTAGGTGGCGGACGCATCTGCACTCTGTTACTGATGATCGGCGCATCTCGATAACGCCAGAGTTGATGTGTGAAGGCGTATTCTGGAGAATGGAAACCTAGTACTATCAGGGACCCGGAGTCGAACTATATTCCCTGAAATTTTGACCCGCTCTCATCATAGTAATGGAATAAGTAGATTTGGTTGTCAAGGGTATTGTCAACAAAAACGGAGGTAGGGGTGTCGCGGGGTCTGTTGCAAGGGATGAATTGTAGTTGTGTTTATCCGGAGTCCTGAAGACACTCTCTTTCCTCTCAACCAGCCATGCCTCCACGCGGAAATGATGGATTGGACTTCACCCCCATCCTCACCCACTACCTCTTTCTCTTCACGAGCATCCTCTCTGTCGTAAGTCTCTCAAATCAACACTATCACTTACTCCCATGTTAACCATACACAGGTGGGATGGTTTGTTGCATTCATATCCCAAATCATTGTCACCGCGACATGTACGTTTTGATCTGTGTGTCCAGAAATGAAAACTGACCATGGGCTACAGTCGGTCACGAAGCGGTCGGCACACTTTGGTTTTCTATTTTCCTCCAGCTCTTCTTGATTCTTGGCGTCTTGTACACTCTTGCAAGCGACTCGATAGCGATGCATCGTTTTCAAATCGCCACGTTTGGCGCGGTCGCGGTCGTCTTTGCCGTAATGGGCGTTGACGCTGGCATCTTCACTGGCAAGGCTTCAAAGGGAGCCATGGCTGCTGGCTGGCTCATCCTCGCCGTCGTCGATATTCTCTGGGTTCTGTACTTCACCTCCGAAGAAGACTCTCTCATGTTTTACATCTTCAATTCGCTGGGTACAGGCGGCCTTTCTCCTCCCAGGCGTCGCAGAGCCCGCACGACTTCAGTACATAACATGACTTCTAACAACGGTTATGGCGGAGGATATTCCCCAGCTGCTGGTATCAGTTCGACTGCGTACGACACCAAAATGGCAAACAGCTTCGGTCCTGCATCAGGAATTAGAAACGGCCAGCCAAGTATGCTCGTCACAAGTCCTGATGATATCGTGAAGACGCCGGTTGGAGCACCCGCGAGTGTGACAAATACCCCAGCGCCAGGATCAGCAGCATTGCCACCACAAGACATGATAAACTCACCGCTCATGACTCCAGGCAATGCTGGTGTAGGTGCAGGTGGAGGTCCTCCTCTACCCCCAGATAACAGTACAGGGTCAGACGCAACCACAAACCCTCAAAGCGCACAAGCTTTGTATCCATGTACGTTAAATCACAGAACCTGATCTATTCTTCTTCTCACGAGGATGTCGTCGTTTACAGATACCGCCAACCCTGAAGACCCAAACGAAGTTTCGTTCACGAAAGGGGAGATATTTGAGGTCGTCGACAAACAGGGAAAGTGGTGGCAAGTAAAGAAAGCAGATGGATCAATAGGCAGTACGCATTGCTCCATTATGATTCCCGCCTAGATTGCTCACTGTGGCGCCATATCACCAGTCGCGCCATCAAATTATCTTTTGCTCATTGGATCATAGATGTGGGATGCGGGATACTATCTTATCTCTGTTGGCTTCAGGAGAAGCAGATTTTATCGTCTAGTGATATCCGTCCCGATACCTTAATGATGTCCCGTACCTTCCATTCATTCTAGACCTCGCCACTATTCTTCAATTCCCATGGCGCCTCCAGATGACATCGTGTATACCGGAATGTCCTATTCTTACGTCTGCACTCCTGTTTTTGTGTGGTTTTGCAAGCGTTGCAATGTGTTTTTCCATCTTTATCCATCCTTGTTCTATATCTATACTGCTCACTTCCCTGCTTCATACGTGCCTTGGACAATGTTATCGCCACGTTTCTATTTATGTGGACACTGCCAGTCTGCGTGCTCTGTATGTGATGGATGAATATAATTCCCTTCCATGATTCCTCAAGCTCCGTAAGTATGAATGGACTACGATGCATGATTTACGATAGTGCATTTGTCTGCACGAACCACAATGTGCAAAATGAAGATTCTAGTCTGCATCTGCTAGCAAAACTTTCACCGCCTTCGCCCTGGGCCACCTCCCAGCACCACCATGCGATTCTTGCGCCGCCGCCCGTTGCTCGCGCCCTGCTCCAGCTCATGCCACATCACATCCAAATCCCACTCGTCCTCATCTCTGTGTGATGGCCGCTGCCCTGCATGTGGCCGTGCGCGTGGAGTGGGATCAGTATGCAACGCCGACGCAAAGCTCCGTGTCCCCCATGCACCGCCGACCGGCATCGACACAGCCTCGGCGTCAAGCTCCGGCACCACCTGCTCTTCAAACGCGGGGGATACTCCTCGATCGGACGGGAGGTACCCCGAGGTGGACTCATGCCATGCCGGGATTGCAACCCTCTCCTTCTCCCGCCCTTCCGCGCGCACACGTGCACGGTCTTCCTTTCGGTCCTTCTCCTTCCTCTGGACCCGTCGTGTCTTGAGTGCGCCCTCAAAGTTGCGGAGGCCATCCACGCCCACGACGTCAGAGAGATCAGCCTCGACGAAGACGACGTCTGCACCCTCCGGCATGTGACCGAGGTATTTACATCGCTTGCGCAAGTCATCGTTAACAGAGCCTTCAGTGGACGACTCCACACAGATTGTAATAGAATCCGGGAAGGATGCATATCCGTTGAAGTGCGCATTGAGTATTTTGATGTCAAGTGGGTGCAAGAAGATAGGTAGGCCTGAGGCAGACTGGTAATAGTAGTACGTAGATGTTGATGGCGGAGGGGGGTTGACGTTGCGGCGCTGCTTCTGTTTGCGTGAAGGGACTGGTTGGCCTGGCGTCGTATTAAGATTAAGGTTGGGACTTGAATGCCCTGTCTCCTGGTATGCACCCGAATGAACATCTCTAGCTGTGGATTGTAGCTTGCTCTGTTGCTTGTGATAAGCGATGCGAGTTTCAACGCTCTGTTGCATTTGAATGGCTTTCTCTACGGTACCCTGCAGCAGTTCGGTGTCCAAAGCCGTGGCTTTGGCGACTTGCATGTGAACCTTCCTCTCCGCAGCATCGATGAAAGGGGTACCCAGCGTGTCTCTCATGTTCGATAAAGTCCGTCGCTCAGCCGCCAGCTCGTTCAGATCTCGTGTTAGACTTTCCACAAGGTAGGCCGGTGTAGCAAGCATGAACTTCGAGTACGTGTAGACGTCAGGTAAGAAATGAAAGGGTGCCTGATGGGGGGGAAGGAGATTGGAAGGCCAAGTGTGAGAGCGCGGGAGAGCTAGTGTGGTAATCTGAGGTCTTTGCATCAAGCGCATCCGTAATGTGAAGCCGGGCTGGGGGACAACGCTAGAGGATGCAGACGAAGACGCGTCGGGGGTAGACTCATCATGCTCCTCCGAGGATGTGGGCCCGTCGAACCAGCAAACACTCTTTAACTGCTTCTCGTTGACGGGGTCGTGACAAAGCGGGCACCGCACCCACTTAATGTTGTCGGACGTATTGAGATAGCGTAAAATACAAGGGAAACAGAATACCTGACAAGGTTAACACATCAGGACACGATAGGTCTGGCATGTTTTTGATTGACTGACATGCCCACACTTCGTCATACGCGGCGCAGTGGGTGGAGATAGGCAGATGGGACATGCCGTAGTTCCTTCCTTGCGTAGGGAAGTTGATCCGCTCGCTGACGCCGAAGCCGAAGCGAGAGGAATGATAATCTGCATGATATCATCCCATTGGAAGAAGCTGCGAAAGCCAAGCAAGAAAGTCGGCAACAGTAAACCATAAGGACCAAGTGTGTACATACATATCTGGATCAGCAAAGTGAACGGTATAGTCGCCCAGCGGGTTCATGACGAATCTATATTGTGCGTTCACAAATCCTGCGCCAGGGGGTATTGACGGGCCATCTCAGTAGGGATTGAATAAACTACTCACTCTCCTTGTTCCAAAATCGGTGCTGGAAAGCATTCTTCCTGCTCCTTCGTGGAACGCTCTGCGGTTGCTGACTGTGCCTCGGGGGGAGGGTAAAGTTGAGCAAATGATTGAGAGATTGTGAAGAAGTTGTTTTGGAAGATCGCTTGGGAGTAGAAGGGCTAGATTGGTGGGTGGGGGTGTCGCGAACAGACATACTGCCTGAAAAAGTACAGAAAGTGGTAGCACACAAGCTTACGGTGATGGTGGGAGAGTACGGGGTGATTCCCAAGTGGTGGAGACCACCACTGTAGGAGATGAGGAGAGATTGAAGTTCGCCACTAACCATGACTTCTTCACTGCCACCGCCACTGAGACACACGTGCGCTCCCGTTTCCAATTCAAATCACCAACGTTCAGCTCGACCTCCCACTTTCGTTTTTATCCTTCAGTTTCCCGGTGTGTCCTAGTGCTGGCAGTCTACCATCAGTTTTTTGCTCTTAGCAGCAATGGCAAAGGCAAAAAATATCAACCCAGCCGATGCGTTTCGTGTGTACCCATCATTCACCCTTTGTTGCTTCGGATCAGTGACTCTGGGTCTTTTAGGCAAGGCGCAGCGGAAGAAAGAACTGAAAAAGGTACGTAAGTATTACTAGGATATGGATCATCGGCGGTGATGAATCTCATCTTTCCAGTAGAATAAGGCCGAACGAGCTAAGACACGCGACTTTGCCGTGGTCAAGAAGGACACTCGAGGTTAGTCTCGCACTGTGCATCCTAAGAATAGCACGGCACTCAATTTTGGCAGATATCGAGGAGGAGATAGAGAAGCTCTCTTCTAATCCTTCTCTGTCTGCTGCTGACCAAAGACGGTTGAAGGATCTTCAGTCTGAGCTTGAGACGATCAACAAAAAGAAAGAAGAGTATGTGGCTGAGCATCCTGAACATCGCAAACTCGTCTTCCGATCTCGCAAGCCTGCGAAAGAGAAGGAGAGTGGACCAGAGGGTGCCCCTCTTGAACGAACGCGCAAACTTTTTGACAAGCATGGCATACCCCTTCGTCCGGAGCGGAGTATATACTATGACCCGGTCATGAATCCCTTTGGTGTGGCCCCTCCGGGAATGCCTTACATAGAGCGTCGTACGTCGATCACCACATTTTGCGCACTGCCCGGCTTTCATGAACTTATTACTTAGCATTACAACCGGGAGAGGGAGAGGTGCAAGGTCAAGATGAAGGTGGGGGATTTGCGCCATCGATAGTACTGTACACATCTGAAACTCATATACAGAGGGGTCAGATGACGACATCACGATGCCCCGAGGGCCTCCACCAGGTACAAGACAAACCGAGGCATTGGAAGAGGAGGGGGACAGTGACGATGATATTCCACTACCAGAAGGCTCTCCTCCAGGTAGTCAGCGTAAGTCAACCCTTTTTATCTGATTATTTTTGCAACCTCATATCGTGCTCAGCCTCTCCTCCATTGCCTCCACTACCTCCACCCGCGCAAGCATCACAGTTCATTTCTCCACCTCCACCAACAGGTATGCCTCCTGGACCACACTCCGCTATCCTCCCTCCATCTGTCCCGCTCACGACTTCTCAAAATACTGTGCCAGGCATGGCTGCTATTTTCCCTCCACCTCCACCAGCGAGCTTCCCAACTGGCTTGCCTACCCCTCCTATCTTTCATGGCCCCATGCCAGTTCCATCTCCTGGGTTTTTCCCGGGTATGCCTCCCCCAAGTACTCTTCCCCCTCCGCCACCCGGGTTTTTCCCACGCCGGACGCAGGCTGCAGGTTCCATGCAAGACCCTTTATCTTCCATACCTCATCAAACATACCAAGCTCACCGAGCTACATGTCACACTCCCGGCGCATTTTCTCTGTCTGCTCAAGCAGTTGCGCCATCCCCGTCAGCGGCTGTTGCGGCAGCAGCTACAGTATCAGCGGAACCACAACTGCGTGACTTCAAGAAAGAAAGCACTGCA
>QLPN01003878.1:0-22137 GCA_003314395.1 Albatrellus ellisii
GTTCATATCCAGCAGAATAGTAAGTGATCGTACAATGATGACCATATGCGTCAGTACATGAGTAAGAACAAGGAGTCAGAATACTACTACTAAGGAGTGACCATTGTTCTGAGTAAGGAAAACAAAAATTGAAAGAAAAAATGTCATAAATTTATAGTCCTTCGGAACATGACAATTAATGTCACAAGTTGCTAAAGTGCAGCTTCAACAATTGACTTTGGTACTTGTTGCTCATTAATCCATTTAATCAATGCCTTATGGACATCCTCAGAAGCTTTCTCCAGAACTGACTCATTATACATGTTATACAGCACCCGCTCTATCCAAAAGAGGCCCGATAGCTCCGAATTGGGCCAGTGGGACCACACTGAGGTGGCGATTTCAAGGATCGTGTGACGCTGTTTACACGAAAAAAACCCAAGCAGGAATAACTGAGTGTCGAGGGGGTTGAATTTCACGACCTGCTCATTGGGTCCAAAGGAAGTACGGTTCTTGCACAAATCGATGGTCTGATGGATGTGGCCGTCTGTGCCAGTCCCGTTTGCCCCAGTCCCGTTTGCCCAGACGATCTGGATGTGGCCATTACACGAGCAGTCTTGTGCTTTGACGAAAACCTCCTTGTCAGTGTTGTCGTCCGGGAATTGGTCATAGGTGGGATTCTCGGCTGTGTTGTGAGGGAGGTCAGACCTAGCTTCCAACCATCAATGAAACAATGAAACTGTAACTGACGGATGAGGGTGCTACACCCACCATCATGGCTCTTATGGGTGACGCGAAGAAGAACAGCCCATAGGTTCAGGAGATAAAGATGAGAGGGGTAGATGTATTGAGTCTGTCCAGAGACAGGACAAGACATGGCTTTTTATCTTGCACGGAAGGTGACGTGAATTTCGATAAGTGCCACAACCTCAATGATATCCTGAACGAATGAGGGAGGGACAATAGAAACGGCACTTCTTCCCATCAGTGCTGCGAACAACTAATTTTATAGTTATCGTCCACCCAGAGCACGGTCCTCTCTGAGGCTTCCAGAACTATAGTGCGGCATCACCGGGGCACAAGCTGGTACACAATGAGAAAATGGGGATATATGTACACAATTACGGTCAAGATGACGCTATCCAGTTAGCAGAATAGATGTTTGTCAAACAATTGTGGTGTTAGTGAAGGTGGTGGTTGCGCTTGGACCAGACATGTATCATATCTTCTTGCCCGCATTTCACATGTGACTGACGTTCTTACTTACTCGGCGTTCCATGGCGTCTTATTCTCTGCACGTCGGTTTGGTACATAAATAGACATTTGATACCTACTGATCATGCCTGGTGCTTCCATTGAACAAAAGAGGAGTCGTGGACTTATAGTTGAAGGCGAAGATGTCTTGTCAGAGATGTGATGCTATCGATAGGCTGGAGCCATTACGGCTAACCTGTGCGTCATCAATTTGTCCATCTGCCTCTGCACTTTGCTGTGCATACACAAGGCACACTCTCCATTGACAGCGTGATGGGCTGATGTGCGTGTCCTTACCAGCCACGGTGTACGCTGAATCTAAGCAAGGTAGGTGCTAACCGTTGCTCTTCTAAACCATTCAGAGGCTGCGAATATCATCAAGGGCATTATGTGACACATGTAGCAAACTTTGTCCTATTATATGTCATAGCAGGTGGTCGAGCTCGGCCCTTTGAATCCACGAAATGTCAACCGCAGGGAGTTGGATGTGTGCACTGGTGGCTACTAGTTATAAAGATTGAATTTGCAGCGGCATCCACGTAACCCACGTGAAGATGATTGTGCTAATATTCTGCACTGTACAATGAAATGGATCAGGTTATGTATGTGAAACAGATCGTAGTCGGCTATTGACTTCGTAGTGATAGTCGAGCCGAAACCACGGCAAGAGAATGTGTCAAACCCATCATGTTATGTTCCCCCACCACTTGCCTAGTATCCAACATATGTCCACAGAGCGATAACAAAATGAGTGATGGGGATGCAACCCGTAGATTATACTTACGCCTTGACAAACCGCCCGGCGCGATGCCAGAAGAGATGCTCCTCAGGTTCGTCCTCGAGGTCCCACATATGCCCTTCGTCAGCGCGCCACACGCTTCCCATCTCCTGCACCCACTCGTGCGTCGGGACATCCAGTCTGCACCCGCCGAACGCGAGCGACCAGATCGGGGACCACACCCACTGCCACCACGCCACGTCCGGGCGCGAGCTGCGTACGTGCTCGTAGAATAGCAGCTCCCCACCACTCGGACGCAGCACGTCGTGCACGAGTGCGTGCAACGCGCTCTTCGCCATATGCGGGGGGACGGAGCAGAACGACATGATCGAGACGATGGTGTCTGCGCGTGCGGGCGCGAGCGCCGCGACGATGCGCGGCGTGTCTTCCGCACCATACGGCAGAATCTGGAGTGTCCCTGCGGCTTCATCAAAGCCGGCGTCCAGTGCACGCTTCCGGATTTCTACATGCATGTACGCATTGGGCTCGAGCGCGATATACTTGGTCACACGGGTGCGGTCAAGATAGGCAGCGAGGTGACCATATCCTGGGATGCAAACCCACCGGTCAGGCTTGCGCAAAAAGGTGCGTGTGTCGTCTCTGTGGTAGTGCAATATGCAAAAACAGGACTTACCTGCGCCGACGTCGAGCACGACGCCTGTGGCGTATGGCGTGACGAGCTGTGTCTTAAGTGTGCGGCTATTTTCGTCAATGGCATTGCCGAAGAAGCTCCATACGTTGGCCATGATTATTTCGGAGAGAGCCCGTGAGCTAAGTAGAAGGCGCGGGGAACGAAAGATGGTGCGAATGGTGGGGAGGAGCGCAGTCCAAAGGGCATGCCTAATATCTATGAGGATCTCAAAGGCAGCAGAGAGTTTCATGGTTTATGTTTGGAACAGAGTGTGCCAGTGCCACCTGACAGTCCGTCGCACGGAAATGACCAAGACTGATAACCTACAGTAATTATAATGTCTGTTCTGATCAGTGTTGACCTGACCCAGGTCATGACGCGGTCTGACCAAGTCATGACCACACGCCTGACTTTGTGACCTTGGCCGGCCGAGAGGTCATGGCTCGAGATCGGTATTGCCGCTAAAGATTCGCTTGACAAAATGGATCCGATATTAAATCAATTCCACTGTAGGTAAGCAAGTAAAGTACCAAAAGTAAGATCAAAAGTAAAATATAGTATGATCTAAGACGCCTGTTGGAATTACAAACTGGCGCATGGCTTACTACTTCCATTTTAGGCACCTCGGCAGAAGCCGACGCGCACGCAAACTCTGACCTTTTTTGGTCTAACAATCAGAACGTGACCTGGTCAAGACATGACCTTGCAGTCATGACTCATGAGAAGTTTGTTCGTAAGAAGTCTTACGCGCTCGGCGAGTATCCGGGGTACTGTACGTGGTGTCCCTTCGGAATCCCACACTGCGAAAGTCTCGCTCGTCATTGCTATTTGCTACGCTTACTAGTTCTACGACCGCGTGACCTTATCCACAACAACGACGACGACGACGACGAGCTATACGACACAAGCCATTCCCTCACACAATCTGTCTTCGTCGCGGTTTGCGCACAGTGAGAAGTCTGTCGATTCAGTCTGCGTGTCTCCACAAGTTAGGGTTCATCTCCATCGTCGCCCACGCTGTGCTGACTTTCTAAAACTAGTTTTCCCCTGTCACAGAATCAGTAGACCACAATGTCTTTCCATAAAACGGCCGTTCGAACAGCCAATAGCATCTACACCGCCCTTGTCGCCGCTGTGGCCCGCCTCGACAAATCTGTCGCGCCGCACGTCACTCTCCGCCGTCTCCACAACCATAACTTTACCTCTGCAGACCTGATATATCTCTTCCATATTCTCCTCGCCACCTTCTGGCTCACACTCATGCAAGAGCCAGGCTTCCCTGTCAAGCTCATCATACCCCTCCTCTTTGTTACCGCCCTTCTCATTCCTCTCACCTCCCAGTTTTTCGTTCCTGCAATCCCCATATTCGCCTGGTTGCTTACCTACTACAGCTCTCGTTTCATTCCAGACGAACATCGCCCCTCCATCTCAGTCTCTGTCCTCCCGACTCTAGAGTCTGTTCTCTACGGCGCCAACATCTCTGACATTCTCACCCGCTTCACCCACCCTGTCCTCGACATCATTGCGTGGCTTCCCTATGGCGTTGGGCACTTTGTTGTCCCCTTTGTCGTTGCCGCCTTCACTTGGCTCTTTCGTCCAAAGCAGGCTCTCCATCTGTGGGCTCGCGCCTTTGGCTACATGAACCTCATCGGCGTCATCATCCAGATCCTTCTACCTTGCGCCCCTCCGTGGTATGAGATTATCTTCGGCCTCACCCCCGCAGATTACTCTATGCTCGGCTCTCCTGGTGGACTCCTCCGCATTGACAACATTTTCCACTCCCGTGGCTACACAGTCGCCTTCTCAAAAGCTCCCGTCATCTTTGGCGCCTTCCCTTCCCTCCACTCCGGCTGCGCCACCATAGAGGCCCTTTTCCTTTCCCATTTCTTCCCTCAGACTTCCAAGTACATCTGGACATACGTCGCCATCCTGTACTGGGCCACCATGTACCTTACCCATCACTACCTCATTGACGTTGTCGGCGGTTCTTGCCTCGCCGTGGTGTGCTTCTATGCCTTCCTCCCAGACGAACTCAAGGGTGCCGCAGCCACCGCCTCCCCAACTGGCCTTCCCGCCCTCCCGAACGGCAGCCGCTCGAAGTACGAGATTTACGATCTTGAGGCGCCGCGCCCGCGTCGGGGCATGAACAGCAACGGCACAGATATAGTGGACTACGAGTTTTCGAGCGACGCGTCGTCTCGCGTATCTGACGAGGAGGACGTCGGCATTGCTTACCGCTCTCCCGCGCCGCAGACACCACACTCCGCGACGCCATTCATCAGCATGCAGGCCAAGCAGCAGGCCCGCACGCAGGCGGCGCACAGCGGGCACAAGCATACAGCTAGCATCGCTAGTCTCATACGCGTGGACGACCGTGTCGAAGAGGGGTGGAGTCCTGTCAGTGGCTCGTTCGCATTCCCGTCGGCATTGTCGGCGTCGGGGCGCGCGTCATAGCAGACGCATACGCGTATGTACGCGTGATATTTACCTCCCCGCTTTGTTTCTAGACGGGCTGCAGGTTTGAACCGCCCCCTTCCATTCCCAGCTTTCATAATAGGGACTTCTCGTTAGCTGTTGGTTGTGCTGTAGGGGTCGATGGGCAAGTTGTTGTTGCCGTTGTCGCGTTTCGCAGACCGTCGCACTTCAGCCAAGAGCCCGTATCCTATCATTCTGCGCTACTGGATGCATACACACATATGTATTTATTGTACATCTCTTCTACTAATTCCCTTCCTATCGTTGGCTTGGTCTGCCATCTGTCCATTCATTTTCTGGTAGTTTAGACTACCAATCCGTGGGGCCGCTTGTTAATTGTTTGCGTTGGTGGATAATTATGGTGGTTCGTGTCATGTTGTGGACTACTAGGTAGCTTAGATTTTCTATAGCTCTTGTTGACTTTGACCCAGCAGGTCAGTGACCATATACCATTCATTCTAAAGCAGGCTCGTACAAACCATCTGCACCAATTTGGTGGTCTTGTCACTTGGAGAGGTGTTTGCATCATCGACAATTTGCTTGCAGTGTTGAACAGCACCAGGCGGGGTCATGCAAGAACGGTATTTCCGCATGTCTATATACAAGCAATGCTTAGGCCCGAGCTGAGGGTCTAGGCAAGTATCTCAACAAATCCTTGTCCACGAGTCATAATGCTCCTCCCAATGCTACTTTTGTTGAAACGAACGGTCGAACACTCGCAAGATGACATGTTTTTCCTACAAGGGGGGGATAAAAGATAGGGCAATCGCGCGAAGGCGTACAAAAAAAAGTAGCTAATTTTTATATCCTAGACCCTGCATCCACACTGCGAGATCACATAAGCTTGCACGGACCGCGCCCGATCCCCAATAACTTCCCCCAGGGTGATATGCAACAGGATCCTCCCATTGTGCCTGGTTCTGAAATTTGAAGATGTCATCTATCTGTGATGAGCCTGTTTGATGGGAAGGACTCAGAAATATATTCCAGAAATATCATGCTAAGAATCATGATGTACTACATATCACAGGGGTTAAATATCCTCCAAGTGAACAGCTAATTACAGTCTTATCTGACCATTTTATCCACTTATAATCCTCCAAAGTACAAGTATTGTAAGAAATAGTATGATCAAGTGTCTCCCTCCTATAGTGCTTGGTGAGTGGCTTTTGCTTCTTCACCACAGTTTTCATTCCAGCTTATGTCAAGTGATAGTTGATTATTTAAAACGAGAAAGGTTTGGTCATTTGAACCCCATTTTCAGATCCTCTGGAGCTGATAAGATGGAGTGCATCCTGGGTGTCTTCAAGGAGAGTGTGGAAGGGTAGCCTCCAGTGTGTTTATGCAGGTGGGGTGGTGCTTCAGGCAAAGTCTAGATATGGTAGAAGTATGTTACTAGCCTTTGATATGCAGATTGATTTCTCTGATGAAGGGAGAGTCATGGTTGGGTTGTGCACAGAGAGGCTTCATTATGATGGTGGTAGGTTTTTTTTGTTATGTCTCAGTACCTTCTATATATTATATGACATATTCCTACAGTTAAGGTACAAAGCTATCACCAAAAAATAAAAGATATTCCCATTACTTGTTGTCATGATCTGTTGGCAACAAAACCATTGCAATGCATAGCTTGTAAACATTGTCTTATATCTCTGCATCAATGTATTGTGTAATATGTTGGTACCTATGATCAATCCCTATTTGACACAATTTATTCTGTTATTTGGTGGGGAAGATATACCCACAATACCAAAGAACCCTAGGACATTACAATGGTTTTCTTGTAAGAGCAACAGAGACCAGGTTTGTACAGATGTCGAATAACCAAGGTTTTTGGTAGTGGGTTCTGCCATGCAAGCGCGACTGTATCCTTACACCATAGTGTAGCAAACAACAGCGAAGTGCAGATGCACTGCAGTAGCGTAGTGTTGTCGTGGCATCTATTTAGTGTAGGCTGTACTGGGTCTACCTTTTGTGCATACCACTAGCACTGGCACAACCGAATAGCTGACCTCGTCACGTCTGTACAAGGGCTGTGCTACATAAAGTGTGTGTAATTGCAGGTACAGTGTCCAAGATGGTATATTTATAATATATAAATGTATGTTACAGCCACGTTGGTCCTCGATCCCAAACCCAGCATTTTACGGATACAACAGTCCTCACACAAACTGGACCACTCTCCCGGCATGGCAGTACAGGGGCTGCATACCTGGGATGATCATGTCGGAAATATTTGGCAGGGCGGTCAGTGAGTGCATGGACTGCACCAGCCCTCTCTCGAATGGCAGCGGGTAGTGGAAGAGGTCAGTCATCTTGGTCCTCGCCACAGGGTTGAAGTCTACCAGCGACTGCTGCTGTAGCAGGGGCGCGAGGTTGTTTCATCACCATGCTGGCATTGGTAATGTTATCGCCCCACCTATTCTATTGGAAAAGTTGTATTTGCTGACTGGTGTTTCATGCCAACAGATGTTTTCAGCCAGCCAGCAGCACCACTTTTGGCTACTCTCCCCATGATAGCCCTAGCAAGGTTTGTACATTCGGGTTTCGAAACTGACTACAGCACGCATGAGGAGATGGCAGGAAGAGATGACGCGGCCCAGAAATGAGGTGGATGTGAGAACGAAGAAGACGTAATTGGGAGTGCTCCGAGCCCCCACCCCGCTAGTATTTCTCCTTAACTCGAGATTGCACAGTACCGTATGCACAGGGCTGTGGTGGGTGCGGACCATGGCCACGAGTAACTTAATCAGTGTCGCGCATACTCGGCGCATCCTACGATCTACTAGTATGTACAGTCATAAAATGAGCAGTCACTGCCCACTGCCTGTAGTTGCCACCATGCGGAATGTATATTGTGTTAGTCGACACATGTATTGTGTCGCACATGCTCGCCGCGACATCCTATGTACAGTCACTAGCCACATGCATAGAATAGGGCGGGGAACTTCCTAGATCGTGCAGAAAGACAAAAAAGGGAATCGTAAAAAAGAGCTTTGCCATGACATAATATACTGGACCATCATGCACTCCAACTACCTTTTGGTACTATCCCTAGCACTGGGTTTGAACACGGGTAGGTGTTTGAACAGTCGGTATTTCTACCACTTCCTATCCACTTCAGCCCTCGGCATTCTCGGGATAAGCAGTTACTGTAACTATCAAACAATGTATGAAATTCATTTCGCAGAAGAGAGCGGCATCGTTGAGGAATTTCAGTTTTGAATGTCCAGATTTGCCTTGATTTGGAAAGAACAGTGTCTGGATGGTTTTTATGAATCGAAATTTCTAAAAAAAAACTGATGCAACTGAAGTCTACCTATATGAGAAGCATCCTAGCCATTTACAGGTACAGCCAACCACATTAGCGAACAGGATAGAGCATTCGCGGGGACCATGTGTTGAGCGTGACATTCTCTTAAAGCGGCGATTGAAACGCGTAGTCAATACAGTCGTACATATCCGAGTCAAGCAGAGAAGATAATGATAATGGGTGACTTCCCGTGAGCATCTAGACATGCTAGATGGACTCTAGATCCAAATCTTCGAGTCCCGCCTGTGAACTTTCAAATTGTAGAATTCCCCTTTAAATTGTATAAGACATATCAACTCTATATCAATAACAATAGAATTGTGGATTGTTAGACTGCCCCATTTTAAATAATACACTATGATGATGACAGCTATTTCTTGCTGCAATCTCTGGCCAACAATGATCTCCATGAAGAGGAGTTGTTCAACATGGTGGCATTTATGTGCCAGCAAGAGCAAATGGGCCTTCATTACCACAATGGGTATTGATGTTGAAACCTTCAAATTTATCCTTAGCTGTGGATTCTTGGCCACCTGGCATTCACTATCTATCCCATGCTCTGATGTCTCCCAATCAGGTCACCCATGTCTTATATGACACTCACTTGATGTGGCAGGTGCACTAGGCCTACCTAGCTGCATCTCCTGCCATGTGTGTGTGCACTCACATTCCCATACTGTGATTCTCCCACTGTCCCACTCGGTGTGGCTGACTCATCATCCCTGTGCAACATCAACAGTGCTGCCCTCCATGCATACAAGCTTGTCAAGTCATTCATCCCCCCAGCCACCACACAGCCACCAACACAGCCACTGATGATGGCACTGCAACAGGTGTTGCAGCCACAGGTTGTGCCTGTGCCACCCCCTGCACTTTTGCTTTTGGTGCAGAGCAAGATGCCCCACTGGCAGCCTGTGCATGTGCACCATATAGACATGGCAGCTGCATCTGCCATATCCTCATGTACCTAACTATCAAGCATGTAAATTACTGAGCCATATGCAAACCCCCAGCAGGTTTGAGCATCTTGCATTTGTCAAAGTATATACAACAGAATTTTGAGGGTAAATGACAAATAATATGAGATAGTGGGAGGAATGAGAACAAAGATTTGGATTTGTTGGAGTGAGATCTCATGTATGGCTGAGTTCAGATAGTGAGGTTCTGAACCCAGAGGGGTGAGGGCATGTAGGATGGAAAGGGCCTTGGCAGTGATGGGCATGCCACAGCACTGCTCAAGCATAGTGACAGCATGGACATTAGCCTGGAAGAGGCATGCACCAGGACTTGTGTGTTGGAGATCAGGTGCAGCACAGTCCATGCTTATGTGATCTTGCAGCACAGGTGCAGTGCAGATGCAGGGTCTAGGCATAAAAATTGGTTACTTTGTTTTGTACACCTTTGTGTGATTGCCCTACCTTTTACACCACCCCCCTAGGACAAACATGCCATTTTGCAAGTGTTCGACCATTCATTTCAATATTGTGTGATGTACATGGCACCACAGCAAAGAATTCTGCAAGGGCCGACATTTATTGAGCCATAATTCCGGGTCTCGGCATCTCGGCAAAACACTCTAGAGTACCGATTTCTAGCTCACAGAATCTGAAGGGGGGGGGTAGAGTTTTGCAATAACAAAGGTTATTATAGACAGGTGTTCTTCTGCACAAGAAACACCAAAAAAGCGTCCTAAGAACAAGGACAAAGGCACTCAGTCTCGAAAACAACACGAGGACTGAGGAAAAAAAGGCGGGGTATCGTAAACAGGCTAGATAAACTACCTGTGGCTGGGAACTATACAGTAGCGGAGTGATCGAGAAACTAGGTAGTTATCATATGTTTTCTGCGGAGAGGAGACGAAAGTTTGCGCGCGCGTCGGCTTCTGCCGAATTGCCCAAAAAGGAAATAGTAAGTCGTGCATGCGCCAGTTTGCAATTCCAACATAGAGCACCCCTCGGATTTAAAGTTTAGAGACTTTCTCCGGCTCTAAACTGGATTACAAAGCCTCAGCTACCATCAGCTTCTCGGCCGTTTATGTCTAGAGTCCATCAGATGCTTCTAGGTTCTCACAGGAAGTCACTCAATACCCATTGTGGTAATGAAGCTCCATTTGCTCTTGCTGGCACATAAATGCCACCATGTTGAACAACTCCTCTTCATGGAGATCATCATTGGCCAGAGATTGCAGCAAGAAATAGCTGTCATCATCATAGTGTATTATTTAAAATGGGGCAGTCTAACAATCCACAATTCTATTGTTATTGATATAGAGTTGATATGTCTTATACAATTTAAAGGGGAATTCTACAATTTGAAAGTTCACGGGCAGGACTCGAAGATTTGGATCTAGAGTCCATCTAGCATGTCTAGATGCTCACGGGAAGTCACCCAATCATAACTAGTGTTGCCGCAGCGTGAGGTACCTCAAGGTCAATGTCACGTTGAGGTGAAACATTTCCTTTTTGGTCACCTTGAGGTGGCCTTGAGGCGAGGCATTCTAGGGCACGACATGTTCCCTTCCAATCACGTGATGTAGACGCGCTCCGGAGATCCGACCGCCTCAGGCTTGCCAGTAGATACATCGGACCTACTAGCACTCTGTACAGTAGTTGAGGAACATTGGAGGAGGTATATTGACGAGGGAGTGATCGACGATCCAGAAATTCTGGATGATTTCGATCTTCTTTTCTACTGGCGGGTGCGTATGATCTAACCCATAATTCAATGATTTCAATATGGCTTACAGTATTTGTTCAGGCGAAAAGATCAAAACACAATCTTATCTACCACGTCGCAATGGATATTCTCCCCGTTCAGGCATCAGCAGTTCCCTCCGAGCGCGTTTTTTCCTCAAGTAAACAAACTGATACTCTCCGACGCTCCAACCTTTCCCTAGGCATGATGGAGATCCTACAAATCCTCAAGTTTCCCTTCAAGGGAGAAAGACTTGACTTTAACGATGGCTGGATCACTCGAGAACATGATGAGATCTCGGTCGTTGATGTTCCTCTCGGTACTGTCCATGAGCTTCTCGCAACTGATCAAGTTGAGGAGTTGACCCGGCTTCTGTGTGAAGGAAAGTCCTAGAACTCATGTACAATAGCTTTAGTGTCGATTAATCTATGTACCTGTGTCTAATACAATCTCCTCGACACCACCACTGGCACACACTGATCCCAAGGCTGTGCGTGGTATGCTCACGTGATCCACCTCAACCTCACCTCAACCTCACACTGCGGCAACACTAATCATAACTGCAGAGCTGAGATTGAATTCGGCATGCCAGGAACCGTGACTGATGTGAATCGCGCTGCCAATTACACAGTTGGCTATACCTATGTTTTTACTACATGAAAGTCTAGGTACGAAGCATATATATACTGTCGAGAAAGCCGAAGACCAGTAGTCATCAGGATCCACATTTCTGAGACATGTTTTCAAAATTTGTTCAAACACCTACCCAATAATAGTAGTGGAGACAATGGTATTTACATATTTTATGCTAGATTATACTATAGCATATGTAGCTTTGCACCTTTCAGTGAATATCCACGGCCATAGGACTCTGAAAGCACCGCATCCCGTCCGATCTGCGCAGTTAACCAGAGTGCCGCCCAGTTAGTACCACGGTGGGGGACCACGCGGGAATCCTGGGTGCTGTGGTTTTTGCTTTTTTCTTGGTTTTTCGTCTGCAAGCTACAGTAACACACCAGTATTGCCTTCTCCAACCATGCATCTCATGACGACTTGTCCACCCACTCCTTATAAATAGTACAGTATAAGGTCTGTGAAGAAGTCTACACTAATCCTGTCCTATGCACTTGGGCTCTGCCATGGCTTCTTCCTCTTTCCACGATTGTACCGTCTTCACAACAGCCGCGCGCCTCCTGCCCTGCCTCGCCACCGAGTCCCTTGTCTACGTGCCCTATATCCACATTAGTACGCTTGAGCTCGACGCCGCTGGCGCCGCTGTCATTCTCTGGCCCGCCACACACTGCGTGTACACCGCCGCAGACATCCTAGCCATCACCCCACTGCAGCACGCCTCGATATTTAAGCATGACAGTGGCGACCGCACGCGCACGAGATTGGGCTGCTGGATCCGCTCGACATGCTGCCTGTCATGTTTGCGGTGGACGAAGGCGGAGTGGGTGGCAGGCGTGAGGTGCGTTCACCCGTACATTGTATGACGATACTAGTGGGGGGTACTGGCGATTTGCAGCATGTCACCCTCGCCGCTGCGGTGCGCCACGGCCTCTGCGGACCGGGACGGGCACTGGGCGGGTGGCCTGGTCGTGTCATCGGGCTCGGCGGCACTGTGGGTGGAGTTCGCAGGGGGCGCGGGTCGGGCTTGCGCTGCAGCGCGAGATCGTGGAGGGTCTCGAGAGTGCGGTCATCTAGCAGGCGTATTCATACGACCTTCCTCCGCGCGCTCCGTCATTCGACTCGTCTGCATCGAGTGGGAGCAGTCTATTGTCGAGGGTCATCCCATTCATCCTGTGTGTTCGTTCTTTTTCCTGTTCCACATCCATATAACATCTGGTTTTATTTGGATCATGTGACGGATGCGTAAGACACGACACTTTCTGCTGCCTATACTTGATTTCTTGCCTGGTAGCTATGGCCTTTACAGCCCTCGCATCCGCCTGGTTGCTGCTCTGCGGACTTAACCCCCCACATGCTCTCAGTAGTGGACACCTTGTTATGTCTGTTGTAACGCACGTATTCCGTAGTTATATGGTCATGCATTACCATTGGTATCATAGGGCAACTTCAAGGATCATTACTTGCGCTCTCGACGAATAATTCAGTGGGCAACAGCCCATTTCTTGAATGTACGAGGTAATGTCGTGCGGGTCTAGTATTCACACCATGTGCAATTGTGATGTCAGTGTTTAGATTCATGTCAAAGCCGGATATGAGTTTGACATACCCGAAGCTTATGATAATATTCTGCTAGTCGTTCATCATTGGGTCCTACGAACAGACCTTGAAGTCGGCAGCTACGATAAGGGCCAACCTGGCACATGGTCCCGCCGACATCGTGAAAGGCTGCATCACCGCGTCGGCATTTCTGATACGGGTGACAGAGTTGTGATCCTTTTGTACTTGCGCTATTGTACACCTGATTTCAGTGCTTGGCCGTAACAGCACTTAACATAGCTAGGTAGGGCATGGACATTGGCTCCAACGGGCACGTCGGCCACATTTCTCTGGCTATCTCAGATGCCTTGCATACCTCATGTTTTTTTTTTTCACATTTCAATCCAGTTTATTTTGTATTCTGACAATTCACTTGTGCATCCATCATCTGTTACCTGAAATTTGGGATCTGGATAGAGCGATGTGGTGGGCTGATTGTTGTTGTCCCTAGACATGGTGCGGGTGGAATACTCGCCTTGCAGTGTCTGAGTCATATAAGCCATGCCTCAGGCCAGTCCGACAACATCTACAACAAGATCTGTTGCTGTGCATACGCTAAATGCCTGTTGGAGATCGAGCGCGGTCCGTGCGAGCTTATGTGATCTCGCAGCACGGGTGCAGTACAGATGCAGGGTCTAGGTATATAAAAATTAGTTACTTTGTTTTGTACCCCTTTGCCCCATCATTTATCTGCCCTTATTACAAGCGTACCATTTTCGCGCATGTTCGGCCGTTCGTTTTAACAATATCTACATGGAGGGTGGATGGGAGAAGTCCATATGGACAAGATGCCATATGATGCCGTAAAGGTTCGAGCACTCTCAAAGCACTTGTAGCCATGAACACTCTCAATATTAAGAATTGATATCCGAACAAGAAGTCGTGGGGTGGTGGTTGCTTTGATTTCAAAGGAACAGTCTGTCTGGAATGAATTGAAATGAGATGTTTCAGGTATGGGGACGTGTATCTCGCTTGTCGCACTCCTTACCCCCAATGAGAGTCCGAGGAAGCCGTAAGGCGCCTCCCACAAAATCAAATTAAAAACAGAATGACCATGACTCAAGGACTAAGAATACAATGCCTGGTGGTAGCCTTTATCGATCGTCATATAGCGGCGCTCCGGTCACAGGAGCAACAGCCGATTTGCTTCAGACGACAATTTCCGACCAAGCCGCTTTGATCCGGTGAGACGCCGCAAATTCAAGGATGAGAACAAAGGTGATGACGATACAGCGCTAATCAGCGGTTGTCTAAGCGTTTCTCAGGCAATTAATATTGACTCAGACAGTTTCGAAGCAGAGTAGACAAGAAAAATGGGGTTTTCTGCCAGAATAACGGTCAGAAACAATTGCACCCCTCAGTTGCCAGAGGATATCACTTTGTAATGGCCATGAGACTAGTCATGCTCACCACATGAGGACGCGCATTCAGTACAAGGATGCCGAAATATATCCCCTTCATGGCAGCCACGATGCCCTCAAAAGCGGACAAACAATGTGGAAGCGATATGGACCTGGAATAATGCGGCATCAATGTAATGGACGTTCTGATGAACTGTGCCAGACTCCAATATCGAAGCGCGAACTCACCCGAGGTATTATAAGTGCACCCTGAGGTGGGCCACAAATTCCTCAACTGCCACGTACGTTGTGACATTGTTCCCCTTCCGCTTACAATCATCCTTTTCCAAAGATGTTCTTGAATCTATTTGAATACTCTAGCCTCCAGTTTCCTGCAACGGAGGTTTTTCAGGCTTGTGACCTTAGCCTCCCGGTCTCCACCATGGTTAGTATTGAACCCGACCTCAAATCCAATATTAACGACTTGTTCTTTGCACAGTCAGTAAATGACTATATGGTGCCTGACAACCTGGAGATGGCATATCGAATCCCACTCCCCTACAACCATGTGCGTATATGTCCTGTGGATTGTTGATTTATGGTGTCACTCAACAGATGTTTGGTCAAATCCTCAATTATTACACATCATCGGTGTCGCTGCCATCGATCTCTAGATTGATGATATGCCACAAATTGGCTACTATCCCGCCGGTCCTCCCGTCATGACCACCTCCCGTGCTCTCGCCACCGCCGCCTCTGCCTCCGCTTCCATTGCCGCTGCTACTGCTACCGCCTCCCGTGCCGCTGTCAAGGCCCCATTGACCTTTGGCGCACCCAACACTTTCAATGCTACCGCCTCGGTCCCCGCCAGACCTGCCTATTCCTTCCATGCCGGACCCGCCACTCTCGACACCCCCGCTATCATCCACCCGGCCACCACCTTGCATGCCCCAGGCCCCTTCCATATACCCTACGCCTCCACTGCCTTCCATGCCCCTGCTATGGCCCCCTCCGCCACCTTCTGCACCACATGTCATACCCGCACCCCTTTCCACGCCCCTGCTCCCTTCCGTGCTCCTACCCCATTCCACACTGCCACCCCCTTCCATCCCTCAAGCACCTTTCGTACCCCCACTTTCGTCAGCACTCCCATGACCGGCACTCCCACCACCTTCAATGCTGCCAGAGGTCCAACAAGCATGGGGGATAAACGCAAGGCATCACCATCAGAGCCCATGAAGGCCAGAACCAGTAAGGCCCTGCACGAAAACACTGAGACTGGGCCAGTGCATGCTCCTAGAGTTGCTGGGCAGGCCTCAGGAATGAGACCCCAGATATCCAGGTCCAACAATCCGAATGGCGAGGCCATCTGGCATGAGGGAGTAGTGGAAACTATTCCAGGTTCCATCGCTGGGGCAGAGCCATCAAGCAGCAATGGGGCGCAACAGCGACTGGTGGGCCAGATCCCATGTGCCTACAAGACCTGCAAAAAGTCTTTCACCTGGTTGTTTGACAGAAACCGCCATTTACGGACAGTGCACAAGGGTCCCAGATTCGGTCGAGTCGAATACCTCGACTGCAAGCCATGCAGGTATACAACGACTCGACCAGAGTCTCTCAAGATGCACAGAGAAAGTGACAGCCATAAGGACTGCATAAGGACTGGCGTGCGGCCAGCAAAAAGGCCTGGTTGCCGACCAATAATCAAGTTCACAGAGTAGGTGAGTTCAATAGGTTTGGATCTTGGCTAGGGGAAAAAGAGCGACAAGCTGACCAAGTTCTTTACAGGCCCTCCTATTAATCTCATCACTCCCACCCAATTCCATCGATATCGCTATAGCCTATCGATTCGGAGCTGGCATTCGTGCGAGTGTACAGAAGTCATCTGGCCATCTTGCTCCAGTTTTGTATGATAACGATCATTATCTTTTCCTCATCGATGAGCTGCCTGTGACAGGAATGGATGTTGCAAGGTGGCTTTGGAAGTCTACCAGAGGAACTACGACGTAGTCTCGTAGATCCATCGATGGTTATCTGTCATGAAAGAAGCTGCTGTCTCTTACATAAGCTAGTACGCTAGCCGTGTATATGAGGGGAGTTACGTTCACATCCAGGCCAGATCGTGCTCCTGGGCGGAAAGGTCATGGTAGATGAGACAGACTTGGACGTCGTAGCCACCGCCGTCACCCTTTACACACTACTAAGTGCGGCGCACGCCCCCACATAGTTCCGCGAGGCACCACATGCCGCGCTCTGTGCGTTCTGTGCTCGTCATGCCTGTTGTCGCGCTGTGAGGCTGCTGAACAGGCTCGTCGCACCTATGGTCGGGGTAGAGCATATATTCGACCTTCTGCTACAGGTTCTGCTGGATGCTGCGCTTGTGCAGAAAGAGGTCCTGGTACCCATGGGCAGCGGGCACTGGCCATATAACATGGAGTTGCATGTCAGTGACCACACACATCCGCAGCCAGCACTCATTTTGTGCAGAATATGTCCGACATCGCCATTGTGTGGCTCCACAACAGCACCTATCGCACGCACCATCTCCGAGGCACTGCGTCACCTGTCAAAGGCCTGACCTAGTTTGTGTCGTCAGAACCAAGAAAAATCCGAGGTGGTGCATAGGCAGGTTGCAGAATGGCGTACATTCTACATGGTGTCCCCGTTGAGCTATTTACGAGCATAGATGATCTTTATGATTTATGTATATGTAGACGCTGGTTTGATACCAGTCTAATCGATTTCGCACCCAACTCTCATATGTGAGAAAGGAATAGTGGAATATGACGCTTCAGGAGCGCCTTCAAGACAAACTGCACATTTTGTACAAACAGCAAGGGCGCAACAAAGGAGCCTGGCATGTGTGAAGATCAAACCTGTAACCATAACCAGTGTCAGAACACAAAGTGAGGTGGGGTGGGCAGGAGGTGAAGAAAACAGGAATGAAACAGGAATGATCAGTGTGGCAAGGAGGCAAGGTCGCGTTCCACAATAGAGCGGCCAAACAAAAGGGCTTGAAGAACAACAGGATTGGCACAGATGTAAGACTTGAAAGCATCAGAGGACCAGCAACCCAAGGACTGAATATGGTCATCTGGCCAACCAGCAGTGGCAAAAAAGGTGGCACCACCAGAATGCAAAGAATGGCCTGCAACATCATCCAGAAAGATGGTGCGAAGACAACACAGAAACCAGGAATGTGTTGGTGTGGAACCAGGGGAAGTAAGCCAAAGGGCAGGCCAAAGAGTGAAAAGAGGATCATGAGAGGTAAGATAAGAAAGAAAAACGGAGAGAGGGTCAGCGGAGGGATGCTGTGCAATGACGATAGAGTGCCTGGTGAAGAAACAATCACCCTTGTGAAAAGGCAAAACATAACCATAGGCGGAATTGTACAAGGTGACAGAAGTGTGCTTGATCACCTTGCGCCAGTCGTGAAGATGGGGATCATCTAGAGAGGTAAGTTTGCCCAAGTGATGGAGGGTGAAAAACCCAGAATAAAGCAGAGCAAGGAAAAGGTGATCATCATGAGATGGGGTGACAAAAACAGAGGAGGCATGGAGAAGATCAGCAAGGGAGAGAGGGCATTTATGATGAGGAGGAGTTTTGAAAAGCTTGAGGCACCCAGCAAGGGTACATGAAACAAGTGGAGTGGTGTGAACAGCATGGACATGGGGAAAGAAAGGTTGAAGACAGTTGCAGATACTGGATAAATAGGTGGCAACAGAGGAAGGTGAAATATGATGAGACATGTAAACAATATAAAAAGAAAGGGTGTCAGGAGTTGGAGCAACTGGGAAGCAATGCAACTTGCAGAAAGTAAGGCAGGATTGTAGATGGGAATCATAAGTGGCATGGGTGGAAACATCAAGATCAGAGCCCAGTGCAATAGCATGTTCATGAACAAGCCAATCATATGTCCAAGGCCACCAGGCAGGTTGCTGAGATGTACAACTGATGTTTAACATGCCTGATAAGCCCCCAACAAATCCTGAGGGGGTATGAATGGTGATACCTGCAAAGAAGGGGCATACTGAAGGGTGGTGTTGAGGAGGTTGTGAGACAAAGCATCTGCAACAATGTTAAGACCACCAGAGATGTGAAAAACATGAAGATCGATGTTGATGGCAGAGGAGATGCTCAATGGTGAAGAGCAACAAGGCATTGTAAACACCATAGGCATGAAGAGATTCGAAAATTTGCACAGTATTGAGGTTATTGGTAAAGATGGTGAGGTGATGAGGAGGAGAATCAAGGGAAATGGCATATTCGAGGGCAGAAACAACAGTAAGGGCTTCATACCAAAAAATGCCATCTGAAGTAGGAGGAGGTAGTGGCCACATAGCAATGAAACCTTGCCAATAAAATGGACACCAAAACCCAAGGCCTAAAGCTGAAGCATCAGTGTAGATGATGAGATCAGCTTCTTCAGGCCCCCAAGCACGAGCATCATGAAGATGAACATCATGCAAGATTTTGAACATATTGGCAAACTAAAGGAGATCATGGATGACCTGTTTGTTTAAAGTGATGCCTGCCTTTGGAAAACATTTGCCATGAGTCTTCTCCCATGCCAATTGTAAAGCAGGATGCAAAAGGGGGGCAACATTGGGGCCCCAATTGGCATGGCCAAGAAGACAAAGCCATTCAATGAGTTTGTGATGATGATGAGGAGCATTGCAAACAAAAGAGTGAATAGCATCAACCAACTTGTGGTGAGCATCATCAGGGAGGGAAATGGTCATGAACTCAGTGTCAACACTAAAGCCAATGATAGTAAGAACATGACCAAACTCTTGTTTCTTCTTTTCATGTGGGATACTGAGAAAATCCCACAATTGAAGGAGATGCATCTGCTTGGAAGGATAGGATGTGTTATAAGGTGCATAATGAAGGAGCTGAGGATTGCAATCATGCCTGAAAGTGTCATCGACATAGGCAAGAAGATCGAGAATGGCTTCAATATGAATGGCAATCCACAGAACAAGGCCAAAGAATGAACACCAAATAAAACCACCAGCACAATCTCCAAAATTATTGCAATGATTAACATGCCATTGACCATCAACTGTGATAACTTGTTTAATCTGCCAATAAGGATGCATAGGCAAATGTCAATATGCTTGAGACACATCAGATTTGAAAAGCCATGGAGGACTTGAATCTGGTGCCATAGATGCAAGAAGGTTACAACCCAAATCTTGAATGTTGTCAAGCTGCATGCCAATGGAATCACAGTTGATCATGGAGTTAAGTGAATAGTCACCAGCCAAATGGTTAACAACCATACGAAAAGCATCAGAATGAGGTTTGGGAACAGTGTGGATTGGCATGCTATACATGCCAGGAAGAAGATCTGAAAAAGGGGGAGATAACTGCTCAAGGTGCTTTTCCTCCAGAACTTGATCCTGCAGAAAATGTAACCCTTCTGGTGTGAAAGTATTGTGTGATTCATCCCATGTATCAGGATATGATTCATCCATTTCTTCAGCACAAGGCCAAAAACTGTAGTGTAAGCCTTGAAGAACAGATTGAACAAAAGATTGGTTTGGATGAGATTGAAGAAGATCTTCAAAACGATCAACATGAATAGGAGTAATGATTTTGAACAAATGAGGGTTTTTTTGAATAGTTTGTGTTGTGGGTTCATCATGCAAAAACTTAAGGGGGACAGAAGGTAATGGAGGAGCAGTTTCTGTAGTGGAAGCAGAGGGAGTAATGGAATTTTGATTGTGTGACCAAAGAAAACCATGAAAGAAATGAGGACAATTATTTATGGGTGGAATTTTGTGGACAATTAGAGGCCAGGTGTGCATTGGATTTGCACATTGAACAGATGTGTTTGAATCGACAGCCATTGTAATCGCATTTCCCATCTTTGTTCCACCAGAGGCAAATTTCATTTCGAATTTGCAATTGAGGTCGGAAATTTTGTGCTTTAGATTGGCTATACATGGATCTAGTGGCAAGGATGATTTGAGAGGTGTATAAGTCATTGAATTGCTCAAAAGATGAAAGTTTGAAGGTATTGGCTCTCCCAACATGACTCTAGATGGCTTTGCCAAAGTTGATGATGAGACTGCCTGGGGCTGTGGTAAATTGACCAAGGAGGTAGTCTTCATATGTTTGGAGTTTGTTTGACCTATGGGGGTACAAGTATGTGACACCTTGTTTATATTTATTCCAACTGAGGAACCAGTCAGCTTGTGATGAAACTGTATGCTTTGGTTTGGATGACCTCCTGGTAATAACATCGAAATCTCCAATTTGTTCTACTTCCCTGGGGTCACCTTCAAGGGAGAAGTGCGATGAGAGGATCTGTTATGAGGCACTTGCTTTGGCACCTCGTAACACATTTCTTTTTTCTTTTTTTCTTTCTTCTTTTATTTTACTTACTATAGTAAAGTGTAGTATTAGTACTACAAGTGTGAGCTTAGCTCCACTTTACTTAGTAAGGACTTATATTTCCTTTCTCTTTTATAGTACTTAAGTATTTACATACTTAAGTGTGAGCATAGCTCCAAGTACTATATTAGACTTATCTTTTTCTCTTTTATCTTTCTTTTATTTATTATAACATTTACTTGCTAAGGACTATTACTATACAATTAGCAAGGACTCCCTTTTCTTGTCTTTATTTACTCCTGTTTATCTCATGTTCATTTCGTGTTTGTGGCTGAGCCACTTATATCACATGGACGCGTACTTACTGTGCAATACTGCGCAACTTTACTATAGTTAGATCGCTAGTTTTATATAAATAGTTGACAGACTGGCGGTCTCAAACCCCCAGTCTTGTCAACTTCGCAATCTAGGGATTCTCCTTATACTGTGCTTGACCTAAGCTCGTTACAATCTCGCTTCACTCTCTCAGAACTAAGTCTAAGAACTCTAAGTCACTAAACGTTGCTAAGACATCTTACACTCATCACTCTGGATCTTCGTATCGTTATTGGTGGAATCATCCTCATAACCATATCGTTAATCCCGCTCTTCATCGTCATCAGGAGCCTCTATTACGTTCATCAAGCTCATATCCAAACCTTAGTTACCAGGAGTAACATTTTAGACCTTCCCTAAGACCGTCCAATAGGCTGCTCTTAGCAGGATCTGGTTGAAGTTGACATATGCATCTTTGATGATGTCATCCCAAATTTCAGGAGGAACATCCAGGAGGTCAGGTTGGAATGAAATTTGTGCCTTGACGAGCTTGACATTGCACAAATAGTTTTCTTTGAGTTTGAGGGTGAGCTTAATTTCTTCATCAATGTTTGGATTGGTAGAGGTGATATCCTGTCCAAAAGGGAACAGTTGGAAGTCAACAGGATGTTTGGAGTCTTGAGAAGACTCTTCTTTTTCTCCTTCTTCATTAACCCCTGTAGATCTGTTGTGTTTTCCAAGAGAAGAGGGCTGGGCATCTTCTCTAACAGTGATTGACGATGCATGG
>QLPN01003879.1:0-10045 GCA_003314395.1 Albatrellus ellisii
ATAGTAATAGTCCTTAGCAAGTCAATGTTGTAAATAAATAAAGAAAGAGATAAAGAAAAAGATAAGTCTAATATAGTACTTGGAGCTAAGCTCACACTTAAGTATGTAAATACTTAAGTACTATATAAGAGAAAAGAAAATGATAAGTCCTTACTAAGTAAAGTGGAGCTAAGCTCACACTTGTAGTAATAATACTACACTTTACTTAATAAGTAAGAAAAAGAAAAAAGAGAAAGAAGAAAAAATACGTGTTACGAGGTGCCAAAGCAAGTGCCTCGTAACACTGCCTGGCTTGACATGTGTCCGGTCCCCTATTGTGAACTTGTGGGCTCACTCATGTATCTCGCACTCAGCATGTGACCAGACATAGCATATGCAGTAGCACACCTAAGCCAATTCAACAACAACCCAGGGTGCAAACACTGGCAGGGTGCACAGCATGTAATCCGATATCTGAAAGGCACCTGGAAACTACACCTGTTATTGGGAGGAACTGCACTGATCACGATCTCAGGCTATACAGACTCTAGCTATGGTGGTGAACCCGGACCTGCCCAACTAGCTCCCCAACGCTCTACCTTGGGCTATACTTTTTGCTTGGGCAGTGGCAGTATCTCTTGGAGCTCTAAACAGCGAGCCACCACCGCCTCCTCAACTTGTGAAGCTGAGTGCATGGCTGCTCACCATGTGGGAAAAGAAGTGTTATGGTTACGGTCTGTCTGTACCCTACTCAATCTCCCTCCCCAGACTCCAATGCACATCACATGCGACAACCAGGGGGCAATCTGGCTCACACAAGACCAGTCTTTCCATAACTGCATGAAGCACATCAATATCCATTATCACGTAGTGCATGAAATGGTCAATGCCCGACATGTACATTACTTCTATATCCCCAGCTCTCTCAACACCACCAACATTTTTACCAAAGCCCTCCCACACGTTGCCTTTGTGCAGCATCAGCAACATCTGGGATTGGTAGACATACCAGATACACCTTGAGGAGGTGACACTCCAACTTGAGGAGGAGTGTTGAAATCAGAGCATTCATATTGTGTGTCCAAGTTGAAGTGTCACGATGTCCTCTATTTGTGTATACATGACAGGTGTTGTTTCTCTCCTTGTTTCATCCATTCTTTTCTTGTACCATTTGCAGTATACGCAACATGCATGTGATTGCGTAGTCTCTCACAGCCTTAGGCGAGAAAGATGGGAGATATCAGATGGAGAGCGAGCGGCTTACCCAGGTACGCAGGCGTCTGGGCTCTGTTCAGGAGGTGGTGGCATGAAGTTTTGGTTCACGTTCAGGCGCCATACATGTCGCATCTCGCAAATATCAGTGATGAAAGCATTGTCACCATGCACGGCAAGGACGTCCGGTTACAGTGCAGAGAAACGGGTAGACATGGTGTTGGGTATGCTGCCAAGGAATTCATGGTCAATTCCGCATCGCGTGACTGTCAGTCACCTCGCAGTTTGAAATACAACCTGAGCGCAATTCATTTGCTCTATTTCTCTCATGGTTGGTATGTAATGATACTAAACATGCCGTCAATCCCTAGTAATAGCTGATCATGACCAGTCAAGTGTCTACCAGGAGGCTGTTTCGAGCTGCGCACCGGGCGATTTTGCACTGGTGACTCTTTGTATCGTCTGCTGAGATGCCAACGTAGTTCCTGTAGCCGTCTCTCACACAGGAGACTCGGGAGACGGTGCTCGATTCTGCACCGTTTGAAGAAACTGCTCCTTGACACATCAGGACCCCCATCTGCGTGACATGATAAATTCGCGACTTGGAACCGCGTCGTCGTGAGAGCTGAGTCGAACCAGCTAGTGTAGAAACTCTGGTGAATCTTCCGATTGGTCATCTCAAGACATGGTGATGTTCCCACACGGCAAGTTCTTCGCACTATACGGACTGTCGGCTAAAGACATCCGTATCTTCGACTTGCAGTCTGATCAGCTGTACGCTGGCTCCCACCTGCATACAGACCTCGGTTTCCAATGTTGAACATCATTATCTCTCAAGATACAGTTGTGTTAGCGACGGATTCTTGCAGACTTGTGGAACTTAAATTCAAGAAATGGTTTGAGAATGCAATCTCTGGTTCGCACGTCTTGTCGATAGGTCACATGCAGCAATGTTGCTAACTCAAAACAACATGGTACATCACTTCGTTCTTCGAGGCAAGTAGTCTTATACATTATGAAGATGTCCATCGGTTCCTCATTCACGGTCCACAACATCTTTTTCATCTCGTCCTTTTTTCCTTTTTTCCCTTTGTTGGGTGTGCCCTGGTTCTCTCTTCTGTGTCAGACTTCGTGTCTGCTTCTAGCATGATTCGACAATGCGCCCCCAACCTTTTTTTAGATTCCATCATTGTCCATCGGAGATAGTGTCTCCACGTAAAACATAATGATACAAAAAAGCAAAGCAGCGGCCCACCTATTTGCTCACGTGGATACCTGACGTGGGCGTCTTCTGATGACACGCACGGCGCGGACTTCCAGGACGCCGAAGTAGTTTGCCGAACAAATACTCGTGGGTGGGAACACATTTGCACATTTGCGCAGGGAAAGGTAGGTGGAGTAAATGTGCAGAGGCACACATCGGAATTGTGTTACCAATTGGCGGGTAATGAATGACACTACTAAGGAGCGCAGGCGGACCGGCACAGCAGCGAGACTGCCACGACGATGGAAATAAGCCAGCAGCTGTGGAGCGTCTGCTGCGGGTGTTTGGGCGGCCGATAGGCAGCTTCGGACGCTGGAAACAAAGCAGAGGCTAGTCTGGCTTACTGGGAAGAGCTGGCCAGGACAGGTGTCTGGAGTTTTGTGTTCCGGTTCTGTACTCCGACATCACAGCCTGTATCCAAGTCAAGTCTAGTATCTGTGGAATAATAGTAAAGTCTGCAATGAAACATGTCTCGGCCATCCTCTCGAGCAGCTCTGGAGTTTTTCATGTCTAGAGATATACTTTGATACCCATTTTCTGTATATTCTACGATTAATGATTTCATGACATGATGTATTTATGGGCAATAACCCTCTCATCAGCCAACCCCTAAAAAATAGATGTAGCTAGGGGTCTGGCGTACTTCTGGAGGGGCGTCGTTCCAAAAGCATTGCCGTCCACGCCAATCACAAACCGCGGGGACTGATCTCCCTCATGGACCTGAAAATATCATGTGCGTGTTCGAGTACGGTACAAATCCACTGTTGTAACAGATTCAAGTGTTTATCACTGTACCAGCTCAGCGATAACTGAGGCTGTCAGTTGACCACGGCTAGTTGATTCCTGTCACAGATTATTCATATCTGCCGGCGCTCAATGCCGCTCATGATATATACCTTATTCTATATCTGGCACATGCACGTTGCAATTGCAGTTCGCGCCGTATATCCATGGAGTACACAAGTTGATAAGCGACCCTCCCTCTTGCACCGCGACTGATATCTTGCATACCTGTCCCCCCTTCAACGATGTCCAGCTCAACATCGCATCACGTCTCTACTCGCGAGAGTCCCGTGAAGGCGTCCCACCCTTCAGATCTCATCGCAGTCCTAAAAGTCCTGATTCAGGCGTCCTCGGCATTCACACCTTTACAGGCTGCGGCTAGTGGCCTTCTCAATGTCGTGGATATGCTTGAGGTGGGACGCTGTTCTTTCTCTAGTACCACAAACACCTCATCTACTGCCTGCCTGCATGACTCAGACAGCAGCTAAGAACAAAGCCGACATCGCCGATCTGAGGGCCTCTTTCTCCAAGCTCCTCGATATGCTTCGCGGCCCACTCCAGAATCCTGATTCGTGTCATCCCGCGCTCCGTGAGCGCGTACAGAAATTGTCCAGGTTTTTCTACTCTCATCCCTTGGATATCCTCATCAGTTGTGTCTAATGTCTGCTGGAATAACAGCTCCATCGATGATATAACAGATATCCTCGAGGGAATCAAGCGACGGCGGACACTCGCTCACGTTTTCCACGCAGACACTGATGCATCTAAGATAGCAGGATGTGTCCAGAAGCTCAAGGAGTCCTTCGACAGGTTCTTGGTAGGCAATCTCATTGTCATCAGCTGCTAGAGTGATCACTGAATGCTCACAACAGGTGGAGACCATACTGACGATAGAGACTGCAGTTGAGGTGCGTCGGAGCACATGGGCGTCCTCATACGTTTCCTAAACGCATGCATAGGAAATGCGAACGGAAATGCATGACGGTTTTGGCAGGATGGAACAGGTTGTGGCACAGGTGCGGTATTGTTTTTGCTCTGGATATTGTTAACAAAAAAGGCTGACAACGTCCACAGAAGATCAATCGTCGTATGTGACTCATTCCTATATGTATGTAATGTTGACTGATGTGCAGACAGGTGGTCCGACGCCACGCTACGCACGCGCTGCCCGATTCGACCACGACAGCAAACGAGCATCATGCACCAAAGAGACCAGGACGGAGACCCTTGATACGATATATGACTGGTTCAACGATCGCGTCGAGACAGCCGATACTTTATCGACGGAAGGGAACAGACAAGGTCGGATATTCTGGCTCGATGGAGTGGCGGGGACTGGCAAGTCTACCATTGCTCAGACCGTCGCTGGTCACTTGAACGAAACTCACGAGCTCGGCGCATCCTTTTTCTGTTCGAGGGACGACTCTGACTGCAGCAACATCTCCCTGGTATTCCCCACGATAGCGTATCAGCTGTCGTTGTTCAATCCCTTGTTCCAGAAACACCTATCCGAAGCGATGGATAGGGACCCTGACGTGCAATATGCGCTTCCCTCAATGCAACTGGAAAAGCTGATCATCAACCCCTTGCATGCTGTCATGCTTGAGGAGACCTTCCGACCATGCATCGTCATCATCGACGCACTAGACGAGTGCAAGGACGAGAATGCGACGTCGACGATCCTGTTGTCTCTGTCTGTATTCGCTGGCCGCCTTTTCCCCCTCAAGTTCTTGATCACGAGCCGGCCCGTAACGAACGTCATGCAGGGGTTTCGTGACACTGGGCTCATGGAAGACACGAATGCGCTGGTCCTGCATAGCATTCCATTTCGTATCTCACAGAAGGACATTCGTGTCTATCTTGCGGACAGGCTTTCGCGTATCGCACGGTCGTTTCGATTAGCGTCCTGGCCGTCGAGTGAAGAAGTAGAGGGATTGGTCGAGCAATCAGGAGGGCTCTTCATCTTTGCTGCGACGGTGGCAAATTTTATTGAAGACAGGAATGCAAGTCATCCAAAACGGCAGCTCAGGACGGTGTTCTCTACGACATACATTGCATCACCTGCGACTTCTCCTCATCGCCATCTCGATATACTTTACCTGACGGTGCTCCATGAGGCGTTCCCTGACATCGGCGAGGACCAGCGGGCCAGTCTCCAAGTCGTTCTGGGGACTGTTGTTCTGTTGTTTGATCCGCTCAGCGCTGAGAGCCTAGAATCTTTGCTTAACCTAGAGGAAGGCACTGTACGGTTGACCCTTCACCACTTGCACTCTATTGCCATCGTCCCCGACGCAGGAGGAGGTTCTATTCGACTGATCCATCCGTCGTTCCATGACTTCCTCATTGACTCCATCCGTTGCAACGACACCAACTTCTTTGTCGACCGGGCGCTACAGCATACCTCACTCGCGGAGTGCTGCCTGCGAGTGTTGCAGACACTTTCAGAAGACATGTGTGAGATTGGTGACCCGTCAGTTTACAATCAAGATGTTGACAATCTACCGGTTCGAATTGCAAGTCATATTCCTGCCCACATACAATATGCATGTCGGCATTGGACGTCACACCTGTCAGGTGGTAATATTCACGATACGATGTTGGATCTACTCCTCAGCTTTTGTTCAAATCAACTATTGAATTGGCTGGAGGTGATGAGCTTGCTAGGGGAATTGGATGGGGCGATGACTGGGCTGCAGTCTGCACACAGGATAGTTGAGGTGAGAGATGTTGATTTCTTTGCAGGATCAATTAACAAACATTGCTGGTTGAGAATAGAAAGTGGTGCCTCTGCAGATTGAGACTCTGGCCCTGCTGGGGGACTGTGTGAGGATGATGCGGGAATTCTACCCTGTCATCAGTGTGGCATGTTTGCAGGCTCACCATCACGTCGTCCCATTTCTGCCTTTCGAGTCTCGACTGTCACAGGTGTACAGACCAAAGTCAAAATCTGGCATTGAGGTCACTGAAGGACGAGAACAGACATGGAGCCCATGCATACGTATCCTAGAAGGACACATTGAAGACTGCAATTCCATTGCCTTTTCTCCAGACAGCCGAAGACTCGTGTCTGGTTCAGACGATAAGACCGTCCGGCTATGGAATGTTTCCACAGGGGCTGCTCTGCAGGTCATGACAGGCCACAGTGATAGCGTTCTCTCAGTCGCATACTCACCTGATGGCATGTACGTCGCCTCTGGTTCGGGGGATAATACCGTCCGAATCTGGGAAGCAGCGGCTGGTTTGCAAGTTGGCATCTATACTGGACACTCGGGAGCTGTCGACTGTATTGCGTTCTCAACGGATGGTTTACGTATAGCGTCAGGCGAATTCTTATGGAAGGTCCACGTCTGGCCGACGAACGCCACTGACAGGTCCGTAATGTTGCTTGAAACACATGAACCCGTGATATCGTTTGCATTTATTGACCCAGATCAGCTCTTGGTCACATCGGGGGATGGATACATACAAATCTTTGAACTGAAATCGGGTTCCTGCATTAAGGAACACGACCATCTAGGAAATCTGGAAGCCTTTTCCATGGCACCCGACAAGAAGCACGCGATAACTCGGTCCCGGGAGAGGAGTCTTACTATTTGGGATGCACAGGAATGGACAGAGCAAGTGACTGTCACACGTGATCAACACTCGAGCGTCATCGAAGATCAGCTGTCCTTACCTGGTATCTCCTGTGACGTCTGGGATGCTCGGCTTTTGAGGCGAATCCATCAGTTTGGCTGCTACAAAGTTCAAATTTCTCCTGTTGGGTCCCTTATGGCATCGACATTGGATGACAAGATGATACGTTTGTGGGATTTGAACGTCGTCGAGTCGCACGACAAGGGCCCCTTCACCAGTGTTACTCTGTCCCCACTCGGAACCATCTTCGCCACCAACTATAATGAGATCATTGAGATTTGGACAGTGGAGTCGAACAAGTTGTTGTCGACGCTGCACGGGGGCTCTTCTTACGGAGACTTGGTGATATCCCTGGATGACAGGTTTCTCGCAATATGGGATAAAGGAGTCCGCATCTTCGACCTGCAAACCGGTCAGCTGTCCACCAGACTCGACGATGGCAAGGAGGACGTGAATTACGTCTCATTTGGTTCCGACAGCCGACGGGTCGTAGTTGTGGTTCACGGTTCACGCGAGTTCTGGTACTCCGAGCCCAGGAACCAGCGAGTCGAGCTCTGGGACCTGGAGAGCTACACCCAAGTTTGGAAATCACATGTCTCACCATCGCCCTATCACGCAGTGTTTTCTCCACAGAACGACCTCGTTGCGTGGCTGGGACGTGAAAATGGTGACCCGTCGTACGATTTGGGCCTGTTGGATGCTATCTCGGGTAAACAAGTCCTTCAGCAGCGCCGTTCCATAAATTCATTCATATCAAGCCTCACCTGGGCTGCAGATGGGACACGGCTGCTGGCTATTGAACAGAATGGCGTAGTGCATGTCTGGGACATGGCGTCGGCAAGATCAACCAACCAAATCTACCTGCTCTTTGAGCTCAATCCCTTATGTCCCACCGCATTCTGCTCCTTCTTCGATAGCCACAGATCTATTGTCACTGACCATGGCCTTTTCCCCATACCCCCCCAGCACCGCCCCCTATGCGCTGCAGACGACCTTGTGCCTGCCTCTCCGGAGACATTGTTGAGGTTGCGAGAGGACGGTTGGATCTGGCGGGTCGGAGGAGGGAAAGGCGACCGGCGTGTGTGCTGGCTCCCACCGGCATACAGACCTATAGAGCCAGCGATCAACAGGAATATCGCTATATCGCGGGATAGTGTCAGGCTGGTGACAAACTCTGGTCGATTCGTGGCACTCGACTTGAAAAGATGGCTTGAGAACGAAAATACTGGTTTGTCTATGCACTTGTAGGTTATTTGTTGCACTAAACTCAGGCTCTACTTCTTCCCTCTAGGTGGTGTATGACGACATGATTTTGAGTCTGTTACCTACGGATGACCTTCATGTGTCACTACGTTATTTGGACTCGGAGGGAAGTGGCCTCTCCCAGGGTCGGAGACTAGCCCACAATATGAAAGCCCCGCTCTTGACATTGAAAGTATTGCAGATAGATTATGGAGCGCAATTTGTCGGACGCGGCATCGGTGAAGCGCGGGAAGCGCCAGAGGTAGCTGAGAGGCTGGCTAGTTCTGTCCATATGTTGCTCTTCATTTTTTCTTTTCTTTACCGTATTCATGACCTCCTTTCTCAGTGTGCCCTACATTTGTCTTGTGTCTTGGGTTTGTATTGGCTTCCAGTATGATGCGATTTGAATGGCCCACTGACATGCCCAACTATTACATTACACCCACATATCGCCTGTGACCTGGACCTCTCTCTCCGGTGTCCGCCTATGATTGCTCCTCTTCAGTTCTCACTTTGGTGCGCCAAACAGGACACAGGCTATTTTCTGGCTCTTTGTTTTCATCACCTTCATCGTTTTCCGGCTCTTCAGACATGTTCCACTACCACCTGTACTATTACTTGTACAATGCTGATACAGTATCAAGCCAATCAAACATCTCAACGTGTCGGTAGAGGCAGGCTAAAATGTATTTGAGACCTGCAGGCTTGGAACGAACTGGCAGGGAAGTAAGGCACAGCAGAGCCACTGACTTCATCTCAGTAGTAAAGTGCGCGTGTGGAGCAGGTCATACACAAAGAATACAGTGGGAGTCTAATGTCATGTGAGTACAAATATCCCCCTACCGTTGATCTCGATGAACTTGAATCCAGCAGTACCGTATCGTTCATTCTTGATGGGTTCAAAACGGACTTATCAGCTACTCACCTCCCATTCCCCAATCTCAACAGGCAGGTTGAAGGGAATATATGCAGCAAAGGCGGAGATTAGTGCTCTAAGAATCAAAGGCATCTCAATGGGCGGAAACTACAAGCAGATGCCAAGTCACATAGTAGCGAAATAGTTCATTAATATTGTCCTGAACAACCGCAGGATTGATACTCTCCGATTCCGCAGTCATCGCTACAACTGCCATAACTGGCCCCAGAAATAAAAAGGACATTTCATCCCGTCCGATGCCCTCCGAGCCATCTACATCCAGAACAGAGACACGCACATGCTCCGTAACGTCGAGCGCCTCCTCCGTGGGTTTGTGTGATGGGCCCTTGATGGCGGCGAGCATAAGATGGAGCACGATCAGGGCACGCGGTGTGTCGTACTATTGATCCTCCTTGTTGGGGACGACGGAGGCATGCAGGTGGCAGCCGGCTGGATGCTGAGCGAGAGGTGGTCATTGTTCCTTCAGGTTTGGGGACAATCGTCATATAAATCGAGATGAGCGCGGTGGGAATCAGGGATCAGGCTGGAGGGGGACAGTTGCACCAGTTTGTGCGGCGATGTCGGAAAGCACTTTGATGTTGATCTTTGTAGACTTGAGGGTGTCTTGGTCGTTGATAAGTTTGACAAACCAGGCTTCTATCTCCGCGCCATACGTGCAAGGGTTCAGCGTCGATAAAGCTGTATAAGTATAAGACACTCAAGAACGTTTTATCACCTCCTTAACAATGGCAGCATCTGGAGAGCCGTCGAATTTGAACACATTGGTCCCAGTCTCGATCAACTTGTCTGCTTAGTTGACGACGTCAGTTTCGGGTTCAAGAAGCGGATTTTGCACCAGAGTTGACATGACTTTGTCCCAGCTGCGGTCCTGAGGCTTCAACTTGGCCAGGTCAAGGCTGGGAAGAGTGAGTGTGGCGCATACCGCTCGAGGGAGAACTTGGAAAGGTCAACGGTGTGCTCAGGGGCAGTGATGAGGTCAATGAGCTGGCCAA
>QLPN01003880.1:0-20924 GCA_003314395.1 Albatrellus ellisii
TATGTGTGTGTGTATGTAAAGTGTGTAGAGGAGTTGCAAGCCAAATGAAAGGTAGAGAGGGGGAGACTCCTGTGCATGCAGGATGTAGAGGGCAATGATGGAAATCATGTATATGATTGAGGCTAGGTATGAGACTCCTAGGAGCCAGTACATGCAGGGCAGAGGCATTTGCAGCAATGTGTGTAAGTGATCACCAGTGCAGAGAGGTGCAGTGACATGGTTCAAGTGCATCAGACTGGGTGTAAGATGTCTAAGTAAGTATGCTAACCTGCAGCAATGTGTGTAAGTGATCACCAGCACAGAGAGGTGCAGTGATGTGGTTCAAGTGCACTGCAGGATTGGTGTAAGAGAGTATAGGAGTGGGATGAGAGAGGTACTCACAGACTGGGTGTAAGATGTCTGAGGAGTATGTATGTAGCGTGCCCATGTTATATACTGTGTTGTGATAGAGTTGTAGCATAGTGTAGGTGGAGAATACAACAGCTACCATAAGAGGAGGGACATGTGTCATCCTGGAGATATGAATGGAGTGTGAGTCTTTGGGGATGTGGTGAGTGGTTCATAAGTGATCCAAGGAAGAGGATGTGATGTGAGAAGTCAAACAAAATGTATGTGCACATACATACAGAACTAACAACTCCTGGATCACCAAGGCCATTGGCCAATCTTGTATGCTGTGCCTACCACCAGACACAGGATTGGTGGGGACTGTGGACACAAGAGTGGGCAGGTGACAATGAAGAGCAAAGAGCTCCAACAATAGATCAAGTTCCATGGTGCACACATGAGGTGTCTGGGATGCTGTACCTTGCAAGCAATTCTACAGAAAATATTATGATGTGCACATATGGCATCCCAGACATCACACCTTGCAAACAATCCTGGTGACAGTGGCACTGCTCTCTTGGCCTCTTTATGGACAACATCTTTGAGTTTTAACCCATATGAGCTGGAGCTGGTGGCAATGCTGGAGTGTGTGTTGAATTTTGGGCATGTAAGGAATACATGGGTGTTGGATTACTGGACCAGGGATTCCAAACACTATGGGGGTGGCTCCAATGATCAATGGATCTCTTTGGCCAATCAATCAGAGGATGAACATACCTATGATGATGTCAGACAGGGTGTTGACATTGACTTATAGGGAAGGTTACTTCAAGGTAAGCATGGTTGGGATGGAATCAAGGTGGTTGTTACAATTTTTACTTCTTTTACTTACATTTACTGGCTTACTGTGCTGTGGCCTTACTTACAAAGACACCTCTTCTTTGCACAGTTATACCAAAACATTCCTTCCATCATGATGTGGCCTTGTGTTATATTTACTGTAGTAGAATATTCTAAGACCTACAGTTGTACCCTATATAAAGGGCCAAGTACTATACAGATACTCTAGCTTAGTCTCCTGTATCTTACAGTCCTTGCCCTCTGTTATCTCATCCTGGTTGTGTTCTCATTGCATGGTATGCTCTGAGCTAGATCATAACAGTGGTGATATGGGACTGATAAGTTTTCTACCTAGAAAGATGTATCTAACATGGCCAGGGATGGAGCTGCAGTGGGCAAAGAAGAGGAGGGGAGTGTTGAAACAGTGGCTGGGAGAGAAGCATCCACTGACATATGGTCCACTCCAGTTGACATTTTTGAACATATCAATTGTGGTTTCTGGGGATGAGGAGACAATGGCTGCCATTATCTCAGCAAGGGAACATATCATTGGCAACATTCATAGATGGCATCTATGATGTGGCAACAAACAGAAGCATACAGGCACCATTCACATCAAAAGGATTCTTCCTGCTGATAATCAAGGTGGTGATCAGGAAGATGGGACAACATTGTCCACCATCAATGAAGGAGTCAGAGTTTCTGAAAAAGGTGCTGGAGGTGATTGTGAACATGAAGAAGATCAACTTTATCCCAGATGCATTGACAAGGTTGGGTCATGGCAGGTGGCTGAGGTTTTCATGCCTTGGGCAAAGTTACTCACAATTAGGATGGAGATCAAGGACAGGGGCACAGGGATGCAGCTGATGCAATGGGGGGAAGAGCTGGAGTCACAAGATGCAAGGGCTCCCTGGTATGCAAAGGATGTGAAGCTATCAGAGTTGCACTGGTACATGAACTGGATGCACAAGTATGAGGGATGGAATGGCTGGATTAGTGTGTGAAGCATATGGACAGAAGTGGTGAGGGATGCAGAGTGGACATGGAAGGAGTCTGGGAAGGGGACAATGAACATGCTGCCAATGTTGGTGATGATGTCATGCTCAATTGTTCATTTTTGCATGAAGGGATCACTTTTAAGCATGGAAGGAGGCAAGCAGTACATGAGGCAGGAGTGGACAAAAGAACACAGTGAGTGTCTCCATGTGTTGAGAGGGTAAAATGTGATGGCTGACTGGAAGGTGGATGCAAGCAACCAAGTGTATCAACACATTCAACATGATCTGACTGCATGTGGCATGGGCTCAAAGAGCAGGAGCATGGAAGAGTGTGGCAGTAAGATAAATTGGGGCCCATGTGAGGAGGAGTAAATGATGAGGCTCTATTGGAAATTGGTGAAGATGCTGGGCAAGGGGCCTTATGGAACATACAACTTTCTGATGTTCCTGGTGGGAAGAGGGATGGAAGATAGGCTTGCTGGGGCAGGGGAATGCAAGGTGTGGAGGATGCCTGTGTTGCCTGGGAATGGGGTGGAGGAGTGTGGGGCATAGGGAATATGATGAGGGTAATCAGGATAGTGAGATGATGTCATGTGTGAAACATCAAGGGCAGGGATGAATAGAGTAAAATGATATAATGATAGAATATAAAATAAATAATAGAATAGAGGATGGAGTATGATGATCTATCTTATCTCATCAGTTGCTCACTTTGGACTTTGGTCCCCCACTCTTAGTGTGGTGTCTAGAGTAGCCCTCTGTGAATCCACAAGTCATCATTCTCCTTTAACAGGTCCATGCAACCTACAAGGCTGCTTGTCTTGCTAGAGGTCTCCTGGAGGATTGATAATTTGCACCATGTCCTCATCACCCATCACAGCCTCCCTGATCCTACCAAGTAAGCACCTTCATGACTTTGCTCCCATGTCACTCCCCCAGCATCACTGGCAAGTTCTTGGCAACCTTCAGCAAGATGAGCTTGATCATGACATCGATGACCTCACTCTGCAAGTTGAAGACTACCACATCACCTTCAATGAGGAGCAGAAGTCTACCTTTGATGCTTTCATGGCCTCTGTTGATGGGAACCATGTTACAAGGCACTTGCTTAGGCACCTCATAATGGTTTCTTTTCCTTTTTCCTTTTTCCTTTTTCTTTTTTCTATCTTACTTACTAGTAAAGCATAGTATTATTTACTGCTCAAGATCTCCTACTCTGAGTCAAGCCAAACTGGCACCCCCAGCCCCAAATCATCTCCCTTTTGGTTTCTGATTCAATCAGTCTTGAAACTCTGTCATCTATCATAACCTCTCTGTCAAATACTCAGGAAACAATACCTGGAGGATAACTGGTACTCAATACTTCATTGAAACACTTTTTCCAGACAGTGGAAATGTTGCACACCTTGTACAAGTTTATTGTTTTGACCCTATCACCACCCTTTCTACAGAGATCCCACTGTCTGAAGACAACAACTGTGCCCCAGGTATCGCCACCACTATTTCACCATCCATTCCTTCTCTTGCACCCCCAAAAAATTTCCCACACCTGGAACTTGTTGACATGCAATGCTCTTCACACCAGACCCACACCCCATACTTACTTTACATCAACATGGTCTGTGTGCCAGTCCTTATAGTATATAGGTATTGTAGAAGGGACATTGATATTCAGTCAGTTTTCTACCCCCTCCTTCTGCCTAATGCTAGTGCTTCTTCTCCTTCTTCTTCTTCTTCTTCTTCTTCTTCTTCTTCTTCTTCTTCTTCTTCTTCTTCTTCTTCTTCTTCTTCTTCTTCTTCTTCTCAGGCTTCTGCACCTACCTAATCCTTTTTGTCCTCCTTGAATGGAGTGACCAGTCTTGGGTTGACTGCCATGCTGCACATCTTGTGCTGTCAGAACTGGTTGAACCCAACATCATCATGACCTCTGCAACTTCAAAAATACAGTTTCTTAAAATCAACAAGCTATCTGAGTTCAACAGAACAAAGAAAAGGTTTCAAACCTTCTTCCTCACTTACACAAAATATTGTTGAATATTTGTACATGCAGATTACTACTTTCATCCAGCTTTACCTCTTCCCACTGTGTACATACTATTTACATATGCACCATGTACAACTACTACCCTGCTTCTTCTCCTCAGACTGCCCACATACAAATCCCACTCCACACATTACTCCAGATGACACATGTCCCCTCTACATATGGCAGCCCTTGTACTCACTAACTCACACTCTGCTCTTACCTTACCTACAAGCACTATATATGATGGACACACCACCTACATTCTCCTCAGATGTTCTACCACAAGTCTGAGTGAGTACTTCTCCACCCCATCTATATCTACTCTTACACCTTCCCTGCAGTGTACTTTCACCACATTGCCCCACCTTACTGTGTTGGCTACATCTCCATCTGCTGCAGGCATGCCATCTGCCTTCTTCCCTTCTGGGGATACTTTGTTATTAATCATAACCATCCTAGTTTCCTGCCCATACCTGTGCATACAAATATCACCTTGCTTACAATGGTATACATGCCTCAGAAGTACAGAAAATTCTGTTTGTCCTGTCTTTTATGACAAAAGACACAACACAAGCTTTCAATGACAGATATATACTTGAACATCTCACCAGAGATACCTTCCCCACATATGCAGAGTTTATTGTAAAGTTGAAGAAAGAATTCAAAGACCCACACAAAATACAACAAGCACATTTGGCACTGTGACAACTCAGACAAGACACACAAATAGTGGAAGAGTATAATTCATCATTTTTAGCCCTGATTCATGAAGCTGCCATCCCAGATAACAGGACTAAGCTTGACTATTATGAACAGGGGCTTAACTTGGGACTCACCAACCACATCTATAACTCTGAAGTTCCAACAACATTCAATGGTTGGATGGAGTGAGCAGTCATTATGGATACTCAATGGTGCACATGTAAAGAACAAAAGAAGTTTTGTATTCCTTTCTCTACAAACTCAATTATCCAGTGTCATGATCCAAATATGATTGATGTTGATCATCATTGTCAAATCCCTGAGTCTCATCCTAAATTGATGAAGCTTACAGAGGAGGAGAGAGAGAGGTTGAGGAAAGTATTAGTGCCAGTAAGTTTGGCATGACAGTGAAGGTGACAAAGAGGTAACTAGATGTGAAAGATCTGGAAGTGTGGTGGCAGGTTGTGATAGATTATGAAAAATGTGACCCAGCCCAGGATGAAGGCCAAGAATATGCACATGACAAGGAGAAGTGCTAACTCCATTGAAGGAGCACAAGTGAGTGACAAAGAAGAGGAAAGGTTGAGTAAGGACTGTTTCAGACAACATGCAAGAAAGTGGGAGATGTCCACTTGATATTTCTGTACTACAGAGCTACTATATATACTGAGGTGCAGCACACACAGACTGGCTGAGTCATATATGTGTGGGGCACAGGTGCCTAGAGCAAACAACAGTGTGAGAATCCAACAGAAAGAAGGTATGGCTAACCAATGTCCAGCTAAGACCATGAGAGTACACCTTGTAGATGAAGAAACCATACCTACCCCCCTGTTAGACTCCCTTCTACTCCTTGTTCTGCTTATGTTCCACCCCCAGTCTCTCATCATGCATGTGTTTCAGAAGTTATCCAAGAAGACAAAGAAGGATCAACCTCTCCCCCTCCAGTTTATGATGAAGCTGCTATTCATCAAATCTACAAAACCATATGTGCATTACCCATGGAAGGAAGGAGATTTCTGTCAGAAATGTCTGAGGATTTTTAGGAAGTTTGAAGAATTCTACACACCTTCAAATCAATTTGTTGTACCCATATGACTTGCTATTTTCTGCTAAGAGCAGCCTATTGGATGGTTTTAGGGAAAGTTTGCAATAGCTATACCCCTGGTTACAAGGTAGTTGTTGTGCACTTGGTAAGCATAGTACATGGTCCTGATGATGATGAAGAAAGGGATCAATGAGATAGTGATGAGGATGATACCACCAATGACTAAATGAGGATCCAGGTGCACATGCAGGCTTGGGCAAGCAGAGACAAACAAGATGATTGATAATAGCAAGGTAAGTGTGTCCCCATTAGGGGAGAGAATGGCTAGCATAAGCTGTTACGAGGCACTTGCTTTGGCACCTCGTAACGCGTTTTCTTTTTTCTTTTTCTTTTTTACCTTATCTTACTTACTAAGTAAAGTGTAGTATTATTACTACAAGTGTGAGCTTAGCTCCACTTTACTTTAGTAAGGACTTATCTTTCTTTTCTCTTTTATAGTACTTAAGTATTTACATACTTAAGTGTGAGCATAGCTCCAGGTACTATATTAGATTTATCCTTTTCCTTTTCATATCTCTTTATTTATTATAACATTTACTTGCTAAGGACTATTATTATACAATTAGCAAGGACTTTCCTTTCTCGCTCTTATTTACCTTTGTTTACACCTTATTCACTTTGTGCTTGTGGCTGAGCCACTATCATCACATGGACATTTACTTACTGCGCTTTACTGCACACTTTCGTTTACTTACTGCGCTTTACTGCGCAACTTTACTATAGTTAGATCGTTAGTTTGTATAAATAGTTGACAAACTGGTGGTCTTAAACCCCAGTCTTGTCAACTTCGCAATCTAGGGATTTCTCCTAATACTGCACTTGACCTAAGCTCGCTATAACCCCACTCTCCTCTAAAGAACTAAGTCTAAGAACTCTAAAAATCACCAAAGACATCTTACACTAAGTCACACTGGATCCTCGTATCATTATTGGTGGAATCATCCTCATAACTATATCGTTAATCCCACTCTTCATCATCCTCCGGAATCTCTATTACGTTCATCAAGCCAATATCCAAACCTTGGTTACCAGGAGTAACATTTTAGATCTTCCCTAAGATCGTCCAATAGGCCGCTCTTAGCATAAGCTGCAGCAGAAGGTAAGTGGTTGCAGACACAGTTGTGCACACAGGATATGTGTCAGACTCCTATTGCTGACCTTATTCCCTGCCATTATTTTATTCTTTTCTTTTCTTTTACTTTAGATCATCTGATTAGATAAGATCTTCATATTATCTTTTACATCTTATCTTGTTGGATATCTTACTTACTGTCATTATGGTCTTCTCAGGGATAGTTCTCACAGCTGCTGCACATCTGTCAGCTGTGCTCCCATACTTGCTGTGCTCTAGTTACTGTATGACCTGCCCTTAGGTACTGCACCTGGTCTGTGCACATTCCATAGTACTATAAGTAGTTAGGTAGCTAGATGAATAGACTCCAGCTTGTTACAGCTGGTTCATCCCCTCTTCTTAGTCTGAGTTCTCTCATCCCTTGGGCTAGATCCAGGGCAGCTCCCAGTAAGCCCTCCTAATGGGGGGCAGGGATATGTTGGGAGTTGGTGGTCTTGCGCTATGGATGTCCACCATAGGCTTGACAATCCTGACAATATGGGAGACAACAGATATGATGGTGAGAGTTATTGCAAGTGTATATGAAGTAGTTGCAACTGCAGTGGTGTAAGATATCATGAGCACAGTAGGTGCCATGATGCAATAGAGACAAGAGATGCCACAGGTAATGTGAGAGGAGGACAAGATGGGACAATGAGGGTACTCACTCAGATGATATGCAAGACATCTGAGGAGTTAGTACAGTAGTAGTCCATCTTTATAGTATATGTGGGTAAGGTTGAGGCAGAGTGTAGAGTGAAGAGAACAACAGCTACCATAATGAGGAGGGATGCACATCATCCTGGAGTAAGTGGTGGAGTGGGAGCATTTGGATATGTGGTAAGTGATCTGAGGAAAGAAGTGTGGTGAAGTGTAATATGTATGTATGATGTGTAAGGAGTACATGTGTATTGGGAGGAAGTGAAGCCAAACAATGTATGGAGTATGCATGCCAGAGGTTTTCAACAACAGTGGGGTGGTGTGATGTGGTTCAAGTATGCTGCAGGGTGGTGATGAGAAGATAAGACTGTGGTAGATGAATAATACTGAGGGTAAGATGTCTGAGGAGTTTGTAGGTCATGAGTATATCTTAAGTAGTGTCTGCTAATATGGTTAGAGTGGAGAAAGTATTGTAGAGTACAAGGAGCACCATAGTGTGAGGGACATGCATCATCTCAGTGTAATGAGTGGGGCTCAGAGTAGAGGTGGAGAAGTGATAGTGGTCTGAGGAGATAGCATAGTGTAGATGTATGTGTTTAGTAGGTAATGCATACATGCATAGAGAGAAGGAGAGAAGCTGAACAAAAACAGTATAGTACACACAAATATTTCAACACCAGGGTGATGAGTTTAAGATGTCAGCAAGATGAAAGCAAGCTTAGGTCAAGTGCAGTATAGGAGAATCCCTAGATTGTGAAGTTGACAAGACTGGGGTTTAAGACCACCAGGCTTGTCTCTACTTATACGAAATTAAGTGTCCTAAAGATAGTACAAGTGATAAGGTTCACAGATTAACAATAATTGCACAGCAATCAATGGAGTCATGTGACTTGAGATGCATTCATAGTAAGCTAAAGTAAAGTAGCCACAAGCACAAAGTGAATGAGAGAATAAACAAAGGTAAACAAAAGACAATATGAAGTGAGTCCTTGCTAATTGTATAATAGTAATCCTTAGCAAGTAAATGTAAATAAAGAAAGAAAGATAAAAGAAAAGATAAGTCCTTTATAGTACTTAGAGGTAACCTCTGCTGCAGTAATACTACAGTACTATAAAGGTAAGATGATAGAGTCCTTACTATAAGTATGAGCTAAGCTCAAGCTGTAGTTAATACTACACTTATAGTAAGTAAGATAAAAAAAGAAAAAGGAAAAGGAAAACTGTTATGAGGTGCCTAAGCAAGTGCCTCATAACATTTTCTGTGACATCCCCTCATGCATTATAGGATGTTCAACTTAGCAATCATTGGGGAAGTCATAGAATGGAGCATCAAAAGGCATGGTGGACAGTGGAGGGAGCCACCAGTAATTTCATCAATCATTGTCTTGTCACCACACTTCATATTCCCACAATTCCCCTTTCCCATCCTTGTTTGTTTGAAATGCAGATAACACTGAAAACAAGTTAGGACATGCAACACACAAAACTTATCTCAAAATGGTGGTTCAAGGTCATGAAGAAGAGGTCAAATTCTTTGCTATTGACCTTGGACCTGACAATATCATCCTCAGGTATCCCTGGCTCAGATTACACAACCCCAGGATCAATTGGGTAACATTGAAACTATCATTCACATGCTGTCAAAAAGCAACCTGTTGTGCTGGATCCCAATGAACATTTCAGATGCAAAGGGTTAAATTCAATGCTGGCATGCCCCTTGAAGCTGATGATGAAGTATTTATGGGAATACCAGATGAAGAATTGGTTAGATGGATGACTCAACTCAAGCTACAGAACTTGTGGCTGCTACTGCCCCCAAAATTACTGTTATCCCAGAGTGGTATGCCCTGTCCACCAAGGCATTTTCAGAAGAAGCTTCACATTCTCTTCCTCCTCTTCATGATTGGGATCATGCTATTGATCTAAAACCTGATGCAATTCCCATCAATAATTGCAAAATCTATCCTCTTAATCCTTCAGAACAGGTTGCCCTTGATGGTTTTATCAAGGATATGATGGAAGGAGGTATATTCACAATCCCAAATCTCCATTTGCATCACCTTTGTTCTTCATCAAAAAGAATGATGTTGAACTGTGACCTGTACAAGACTATTGTCAACTAAATAGTACCACCATCAAGAACCAATACCCTCTTTCTTTGATTTCTGATATTGTGGATAAACTGAAACACTTACCAAATTTGACATTAGGTGGGGTTGCAACAACATTAGAATCAAACAAGGTGATGAATGGAAGGCAGCCTTCATATTGAATACAGGAATATTTGAACCTCTTGTTATGTTTTTCAGTCTCATGAATTCCCTGGCTGTCAGGACGCATTTATTTTTCTTTTAATTATACGATTTCTTTCATCCTTATCGCTCAAGATCTACACAAGATATCTTATCAGATCATGTAGATCTTATCGTGATTATATATGACTCATTCATCATTCATCATTGGCCCGATTACTGTACACATATGACACATATTCCCACAGTCGCTTACAGAGCTTCTCACAGATGCTGCACATCCTTACTGATGCTGTGCAAGTTGCTTATTGATCGTTCGCAGGAATGCTGCGCATTCCTTCATGATACACCTGCCCTACAGTACATACATGGTCTGTGCGCAGGTTCCTTTTAGTATATATACTTCAGCTGTATCATAGTTACTCTTCAGCTGAATACATCTGGGATATCCGTTTGCACAAGCGTGATCTCATCCCTCTTGTTAGCCCTTCTTCCTCTCTTATACATTGTGTGACCTTGCTGGCAAACGTCGGCCTCACACTGGCCACCTTTCAAGCCATGATGAATTCAGTTTTCTGTGATATTCTGGATATGGGAAAGGTATTCATTTATATGGATGATATTCTCATTGTGACAGCAACAGTAGAAGAGCATTGCCAACTTACCAAATTAGTTTTACAGAGACTTCATGATTATGCTCTCTATCTCAAACCAGAGAAATGTGAGTTTGAAAAGGAACAAGTTGAATATCTTGGTCTCATCATTTCAGCTGGACAAATCACTCTGGATCCTGTCAAGTTACAAGGAATTCATGATTGGCCCACCCCTACAAAATTGAATGAAGTATGTGCCTTTGTAGGTTTTGCTGGATTTTATTGGTGATTTATTGGAAATTTCTCTCACCTGACATGACCTCCACATGACTTGACTCACAAAAACACCCCCTGGAATTGGACTCAGTCTCATCAAACTGTATTTGACCTTTTAAAGGCTAAATTTCTTTCATCCCCTATCCTCATTTCACCTGACATGACAAAACCATTCCAATTGGAATGTGATGTGTCAATGAGCTTGCATGGTGGTTCTCTTGTAGAAAGGCAATGATGGTTTATGGCATCCTGTCACATTCATGTCCAAATCCTTTTCAGAAGCAGAATGCAACTATGACATTTATGACAGGGAATTACTTGCCATCATCAAATCACTGGAAGAATGGTGTCAATACCTTGAGGGCATTCCTGATTGTGTTACTATTTTATCTGATCACAAAAATTTGGAAGTTTTCTGAGACATGTAGAAGTTGTCATGATGTCAAGCACAATGGGTATTGTATCTGACTTGCCTTGATTTCCAGATCAAGCATGTTGCTGGCTCCAAAGCAGGTAAACCTGATGCCTTATCTTGTTGTCCTGATCATAATGATGGAAGTAACAACAATGAAGACCAAGTTGTCTTAGATCCTTCTCTTTGTGTTGTGCACACAGGCTATGGCAGACAACAGCAGCAATGATATAGGCAAGAGACAAGATGTATGAGAACCCTAAAAGGGACAAAGATGTGGGCAGCATGGCTGCAGCAGATAGTATAGAGTCACAAGCACAGCAGGTGATGTGACATGGTGAAGGTACACTGCAGGATAATGATAAGAGAAAGGGGGAGTAAGGTGGGGGAGTACTCACTCAGACTTAGAGGTAAGAAGTCTGAGGAGGTTGTAAAGTGGTGTGCCTATCTTATATAGTGGTTGTAGGTAAAGTTGGAGCAGAGCATATATAAGTGAAGTACAACAACTAATGGAAGAGGGAGGGATGCATATGTATAGGGAGAGAAACTGATTGAAGAGTACAGTATGCACAGAATGACATCAACAGCCCCCCTCATTCACTGAACCAATATGAATGAGGCCAAGAGCAGCACATTGCAACTCAAATGCAGTGCATGGCAGTGACTTGGTAAGTGTCAGAACATACTTATTTTTCTTTTCATTTTACAATTTCTTCCATCCTTATTGCTCAAGATCTACTAGAGATATCTTATCTCATCTTATCAGATCATCAGTAGATCTTATCACAATTATCTATGACTCATACTCATTTAGTCATCAGGCTGTTTACTGTACATTTATGACTACATTTCCCACAGACACTTACTGATGCAGTGCAATGCTGCACATTGCTTACTGATACTTCTCACAGATGCTACACATCTTATTTACATATGCCTGCCCTACAGTGACAGCACATGGTCTGTGCACTGATCCCTGTAGTATATAAAGAGTCTCATGTAGTAGATATTTCTTTAGCTTTATACATCTGAGATATCCGCTACACATTGTGACTCCTCTTAAGGTGTATTGTCTCCTCCCTTTGCCAATCCTCTCTCCTTTCAATTGTGACCTCACTGTATCAGTGTGCACCTCACAATTGTATAAAGCTCTACCCTCAGTGACCTCACACATTTCTGAAATCATCACTCCCCTCCCTCCTTGCTCAAAGAGAGCATTGTATTGTATTTAGGTTTCCATTCTTCGTAGTTCAGCTGCAGTGCTGGGCCATACATTGCCTCAGTGAGCAGTGCTAGGGTGTCTACCACTTAGTGGGGCATCGCAGAACCTCCTGACAACCATTTGGACCAGGAGTACTATACCTTTTTACCATAACAGAATCTCTTTCGTAGTACTAGTAGCACTTACATACTAGTATATACTTCTATACTTCCACTCTCCATTTTGTGTTGAAAGGCCTATTCCCTTGAAAAAGGAATAGCAAGTTTTCACTTCGCACAATCTTATTTTCACCATTCCACGCATTCTACACTTGGAAAAGAGAACTAGATCTGGCAAATCCTATGCTAGATTCAGCTCTCTTCCACCACCAACTCATCGGTCAACTTCTATTGCTCTCCTCCACTTCTACACCAACACCTACAACTACAGACAACAACAGGTGATCTGGTTCTTCAGACTTCATAATCCCTATTACAACAACCACCCTGAGGAATTCCCATGGAATTTCTTTCCAGACTACCTTGACCACTCCAGCCCCTATTACAATTCATTCCCCCAGGTGTTCATTTTTAGAAATGAATGATGATGCAACCAGGACCAAGTACTTGGGAAATTAGAGAACTGGCACCAATGGTCAAGGACTCCTCAGTAGAACAAGAAAGGGAAAGAAGAGAAGCAGACAAAACAAGGAGACTCAGACTCCTAGATGTAGAGGAAGCAATGGAGATGATGAATGATCAGATGAAGCAACAACAGTGCATACAGAAGGAACAAGGCGATGCAATAATCAGCTTGGGGACTACAATGACAGATATAGCCAAGAATATGAAGGATATCATGACAATGATGTGGCAACAAGCCTATCCTCCAATACCCCCCCCCAACTATTCCCACCAATTCCTCTGGCCCAGCAAATGTCCAATTGGCCCACATATTTGCCCAACACTGGGTAAAAGTTTCTGCACCTACAGCATTCTCAGGGAAGTGAGACAAACTTGACTCATTTGTCCAAGAACTATTCCTGGTGTTTGCAGCAAATAAAATGTGGTCAGATAGCGATCATATCACTTACGCCCTCTCCTATATGATAGGAGGCTTGGCAGAAGCATGGTGCAACTTACATGTCACAAAACAGCAACTTCATGAGGCTAATCCCCTCAACCCATTATACCCCATGCCATTCTGAGATTGGATGGAATTTGATATGAAATTATGCAAACAATTTGGAGACCCTGATGAGGCACATACCACGCAACAAGCATTACATAAACTTTGACAAATGGGGAAAACAGTGGATGAGTACACCATAGAATTTCTCCTCTTAGCAGCCAAAACACTTTACAATGAGCATGCACTCATCAACTGCTACAAAAGAGGATTAAACAGTGATGTACTCAATCACGTTTATAACATCAATCCACTCCCCACAACATACCTAGACTGGCAAAGAATGGCTCAACAAGCGGACAGGCATATGTGAGAATATTGCCAATCAATGCAGTCCAGGGGTCCATCACAATGGACCCCTAGATACAATCAGCAAGCCAATTATAAACCAAGTACAGGTACACAGAAGGTGAGCAATGCGATGGTACCAATGGACATGGATGCAGTGCAGAGAAGAAGACCCCTGATATGTTTCAATTGCAGGAAAGAGGGGCATAGGGCAAATGTCTGCCCACAGAGGAAGAATATCAGAGAAATCCATGAAGAAATCAGGCAGATGAGCATGGTAGATTTCGAGAAGATGATATTTGATGAAGGGGAAAGAAGGAAGAATTTGGGTTTTGCAAAGGACAGCCAGTAGATGTCACTGGACTGTCCAAGAATATGTTCTCAGTACTTACTCCAGATGATGGCGCTGTTGATCATGCAAACGTATGCAATCCTATTGACAAAATTGTATTTAACAACATTGCATCAGAGACCAAGACTGAGAAGAAAGAGACATCTGAGAGTATGCCCTCTCAAGGAAAAGAAAAGCATGTAATCATGGGAATCAGGATGGATCTACCCATGGTCAAAGTCAAGATCAAGGTACCAGAAAACAGACAAACAGTAACAATTGACGCTCTCTTAGACTCAGGGGCCACTACATGTTATATAGACAAAGAATTTGTGAAAACAAATCGTCTAAACACAAAGAGGCTTCCTATCACTATACCAGTCTACAATGTTGATGGAACCAAAAACAAACAAGGATCCATCACAGAAACCATGGATTTAATTGTCAAAGTCCAAAACCATACAGAATGAACAACATTCTGTGTCACAGGACTAGGAAAAGTCAATCTCATACTTGGAGAAACTTGGCTTAAAATCCACAATCCCGAAATTGACTGGAATACCAGAGTAATTTTGTTTACTAGATGTCCATGAAGGTGTCACGTATGAGTTGTTGAAGACAGAAAGGAATGGAAGAAGAAGATGGAAAAGTTGAAACAAGAAATACCAAAAACAGTGGAAGTTGATGATGATGATGAAGATGAAATGCAAAAAGAAGATCGCATTCTCTGCATCATGATAGGAGATGATGAGAAAAATGCTGCAATTCAAAATATATCCCAAGACTTAGCAATTGAGGTGGAAAAGAAAAAGATAAAGAAATCCTTTAAAGATATTGTCCCAAAAGCATATCATGGGTTCAAATCTGTTTTTGAAAAGGAATCTTTTGATGAACTGCCTCCCAAGCAAATTTGGGATCATGCTATTGAATTAAAGCCTGGAGCGAAAATGCATATGGGAAAGGTGTATAATCTATCCTTTGTTGAACAACAAGAGTTGGAGAAATTTGTCAAAGAAAATCTAAGATCAGGACGAATACATACCTCTAAATTGCCCATGGGTTCTCCATTTTTCTTTATCAAAAAGAAATCGGGTGAATTACATCCCATCCAAGATTACTGACACCTCAATGAGATTACTATCAAAAATTCCTATCCATTACCACTTATATCAGAATTGATAGATAAACTCAAGGGGGCAAAATATTCCACCAAACTCAACATCAGATGGGGATATAACAATGTTTGAATCAAAGAAGGAGATGAATGGAAGGCTGCCTTCATCACAAACAAAGGATTATATGAACCACTTGTTATGTTCTTTGGATTCACCAATAGCCCCACTACATTCCAAACTATGATGAACCATCTCTTCAGAGAACTCATCACTAGGGGCAAGGTGGTAGTCTACATGGACAACATCCTCATCTTTACCGCAACAATGGAAGAACACCATCACATAGTCAAAGAAGTCCTCACAATATTACACAACAACAAACTATATCTAAAACCCGAAAAATGCAATTTCGAGAAAACAGAAATTGATTATCTTGGCCTCAAGATATCCTTCAATAAAATCATGATGGATCCTGTCAAGGTCCAAGGGATAGCTGAATGGCCCATTCCAACCTCTGTTACCGAAGTCCACTCTTTCTTAGGGTTTACCAATTTCTATTGTCACTTCATTCGAGGATTCTCCAATATAGCAAAACCCCTGAATGCTCTTTTACAAAAAGATAGCAAATGGCATTGGGATCAGGAACAAAAAGACTCCTTCATAAATCTTAAAACAGCATTGTGTTCTAAACCTGTTTTAGTCTTTCCTGAACCAAATCACCCCTATCTAGTAGAAGCTGACAGTTCAGGGTATGCTACTGGTGCTGTGTTATCACAAATGAGAGACAATGAGAAGTGGCATCCTGTCATGTACATCAGCAAAGGACTATCACCAGCAGAGAGGAACTATGACATCTATGACAAAGAAATGCTGGCTGTCATATGCACATTGGAGCAATGGTGACACTATCTAGAAGGAACAGATAGTACAGTCGAGATCCTCATGGATCACAAAAACCTAGAGTACTTCATGAGTGCCCAGAAATTGAACTGTCACCAGGCCCGATGGTCTCTATTTCTTTCTAGGTTCAACTTCCACCTTTCCCACAGACTGGGAAAGAGTTTGGCCAAACCAGATCTCCTCTTGAGATGAGCAGATCATAAAGAGGGGGTGGAACATGGCAATGAAAATGTCATACTGCTCAAACCAGAATTCTTCACCAAACCAAATCGAATATGAGCAATTTTGACAAACAATATTCCTGTGAGAACAGGCATGAGCATGCTAAGAGGATGAGGAAGACAGTTGACATGGATTGCAGCATGAGGGGGAGCAGAGCCAGAGACATGGGGAGAAGAGTGATGATGCCAGACATGAGGGCACAGACAAAAGAGGAGATGCTTTCCATGGTGCAGAAAGACCTTTTGGAAGAAAGACAAGACAATGGGGGAAACAGTAGATATGGAGATGAAGCTATAGAGTTGTAGCTCCACTCCAAAGACTGAGACAAAGGGAACTGCCTAATGCAGTAAGGGAAAAGACATGGCCTAATGTAGACATGGGAATCAGGCCAGAAGATGTAGACTAGATGAGATGAGATGGGCAGGGAAATGCTGGGTAATACATAAGACAGATGTAAGTGTGAAGACAGGTATGGTGAAGATGAGAAAGATAAGATATAGTAGAAGATAGAATATAGATAAGAAGATAGAGAGATAGAGGAACTGCTCAGCAGCATAAAATTAAGACAAAATCCAACAATTCCACTCCTTCAGAAAATAGCAGATGAACAGGAGAAAGATGGAGATGTCAAGATGTGGGTAGAATTATCAGCAGATGAATGCAAAACAGCCACTATAGCAGGATGGGGACAAAACAAAAAAGGATTACTTACATACAAAGACAAAATCCTTGTCCCTGACAGTTGTAGAGCAAAAGTCATCAGGCAGTGTCATGATACCCCAATCGCAGGACATCTGGGACAGTGGAGAATGTTGGAGATAGTATCAAGGACATTTTGGTGGAAAGGGATGGCAGCATATGTTGGAAAATATGTCAAAAGTTGCGATATATGTCAAAGAACAAAAATGATCACTCAAAAACCACAAGGAGAATTGACTCCAAATGAAATACCCAATCAACCTTGGCAAATCATATCCACAGATCTTATCACACAATTACCCGATAGCCAAGGATATGATTCAATTCTAGTGGTTGTTGATTACTTTTCAAAAATGATTCACACCATGGCAACGACATCTGACGTAACTGCTGAAGGTGTAGCACAACTGTTCAGAGACAATATTTGGAAGCATCATGGACTACCCAAAAAGATTTTATATGATTGCAGTCCCCAATTTGCTTCCAAAATGATGAGGGAGTTAAATCAGTTATTGGGCATTAAAACAGCCCTATCTACAGCATATCATCCACAAACAGACAGACAAACAGAGAGGATCAACCAAGAAATTGAGCAATACCTCTATATCTTCATTGATCATTGTCAATCAGATTGGATGAATTGGCTGCCAATGGCAGAATTCTGTTATAACAACAGAATCAATGCCTCTACCAAATACTCTCCCTTTATGCTAAACTCTGGACAAAATCCATGTATGGGATTCAAACTGGGCAAGATGTCCACTATTGATTTAGTAGAAATTTTTGTTGAAGGGTTGAAGAGGATGAGGGAAGATGCAGAATCAGCGCTAAAGAAAGCAGCTGATGACATGAAGAGATATTATGATGTACACAAGGGAAAGACTCCCAAATATCAAATTGGAGATAAAGTCTGGCTAGACACATCTAACGTACAGACTGGATGACTGACTCAGAAATTAGATCACAAAAGACTTGGTCCATACTCAATCATCAAAGTGCTCTCAAACAACACATATGAGTTAGCACTTCCCAAGTCTATGAAAATTCACCCAGTCTTTCACATCATCAAATTATTACCATATTCTCCAAACAATATTCCAGAATGAATTGTGAAAATTCCTCCACCACCCATCATCAAGGATAATGTCAAACAATATGAAGTTGAAAGGATCTTAAATAGCAGAAAATATCATGGAAATGTTCAATATCTTATCAAATGGAGAAACTACCCAGAAGATGAAAATTCCTGGGAACCAGCATGTATTATGGTCAAAGATGTACCAAAACTGGTTAAAGAATTCCACAATATACATCCTACCACTATTCGATCCATTCAACATTGTTCCATTCCTATCAAACAACTTTCTGACTTAGCTACCCTACCCACTCATGGATCAGAGCACACTGCTGGACTAGATCTTTACAGTGCAGAAGAAATTATCATTCCTGCACATGGTCAGAAACTGGTTGATACTTGAATCTCCTTGGCTATACCAGACAACTGCTATGGACATATTGCTCCTTGCAGTGGTTTGGCTGTCAAAAACTCAATTCATATTGGAGCAGGAGTAATCAACTCAGATTATCGCAGACCAGTAAAGATTCTACTTGTCAATCTTGGTGACACTGACTTTATTGTCAACATCAAAGACCAAATTGCTCAATTGATCTTGGAACACATATCTCTGGCTAAAGTTGAAGAAGTCACTTCCTTGGATGATACACAATGAGGAGAAAAGGGTTTCGGTTCTACTGGAGTTTCCTTTGCTCATTGAGTTGTCTCGCCCTAAAAAGGGGGGTATTTGTCAGAATGTACTTATTTTTCTTTTCATTTTACAATTTTTTCCATCCTTATCACTGAAGATCTACTAGAGATATCTTATCTCATCTTATCAGATCATCAGTAGATCTTATCACAATTATCTATGACTCATACTCATTTAGTCATCAGGCTGTTTACTGTACATTTATGACTACATTTCCCACAGACACTTACTGATGCAGTGCAATGCTGCACATTGCTTACTGATACTTCTCACAGATGCTATGCATCTTATTTACATATGCCTGCCCTACAGTGACAGCACATGGTCTGTGTGCTGATCCCTGTAGTATATAAAGAGTCTCATGTAGTAGATATTTCTTTAGCTTTATACATCTGAGATATCTGCTACACAGTGTGACTCCTCTTAAGGTATATTGTCTCCTCCCTTTGCTAATCCTCTCTTCTTTCAATTGTGACCTTGCTGTATCAGCATGCGCCTCACAGTAAGGCAGTTGGTGATAATAGAGGTGGATGGCAGGTGGATCAGCAATACAAGACCTTGCACAACATCCTCATGAATGTGATGATGCTTGATTTCAACATGCTTTGAGCCTTTACCAACCATGGGGTTAATGGCAAGATCAATAGATCCCTTGTTGTCACAAAAAATGACAAGGGGCAGAGAGAGTGGGAGACTGAGCTCACACACAACATGACAGTACCAAGTAGCTTGGACCATGGTTTGTGACAGCATGATTTATTTGGCTTTGGTTGAGGACAGTGAGATGATTTGCTGGCAACAAGATGACCAAGAGATTGCCCAACCACAGAGGAAGAAAACATGCATGCCAGTGGAGTGCTGGTCAGTTAATGAGACAGCCCAGTTGGAGTCAGAGTGAGCAGTGATGGAGGTGCCAAGCATGCTGTTGTAGGATAAGCTGAGGTCCAGGGTGCCAGCAAGATATCACAGGATGTGCTTGGTGGCAGCCATGTGGTCAGGAGCCAGGTTGGCAGCATACTGAGCAAGAGAGTTGACAGTGTATGCAATGTTGGGGTGAGATATGACAGCAGCATACATTAAGCTGCCTATGACCTGCTGTTATATCATGTGTGCAGATGAGCTTGTGACCCTGGGGAAGGGGACCAGCATGACAGAAGGTAGCAGTGGAGTGGTCACTGGATTGCAACTGGTCATGCTGAAATGAGAGATCACACTGGTTATGTACTGGGACTGACACAGCATCAGTTTCCTGTGTGCATGATCACAGGAGACTTCAAGTCCAAGGTAGGCAGTCTGCTAAGAGCGGCCTATTGGACAGTCTTAGGGAAAGTCTATAATGTTACTCCTGGTAACCAAAGTTTGGATTTGAGTTTGATGGACATAATAGAGGTTCCTGATGATGATGAAGAGTGGAATCAACAAGATAGTTATGAGGATAATTCTGCCAATAACGATATGAGGATCCAGAGTGATGAGTGTAAGATGTCGTTTAGCAACGTTTTAGTGGCTTAGAGGTCTTAGACTTAGTTCTTAGAGGGTGAGGCAAGATTGTATGAGCTTAAGTCAAGCGCAGTAATAGGAGAATCCCTAGATTGCGAAGTTGACAAGACTGGGGTTTAAGACCACCAGTCTGTCAACTATTTATATGAAACTGGAGATCTAAGTATAGTAAAGTTACGCAGTATTGTGCAGTAATGTGCAGTAAGTATGCATCCATGTGATATAAGTGGCTCAGCCACAAGCACGAAATGAACAAGAGGTAAACAGAAGTAAATAAAGACAAGAAAAGAGAGTCCTTGCTAATCGTATAGTAATAGTCCTTAGCAAGTAAATGTTATAATAAATAAAGAAAGATAAAGAGAAAGAGATAAGTCTTAGTATAGTACTTGGAGCTATGCTCACACTTAAG